>JAVJIF010014377.1:0-89893 GCA_038442645.1 Agave tequilana | reverse complement strand
CGTAGATCGCGTTAAACAGATACCAAGAACGCGAAGACTCGCGTAAGGAATTGCCTGGACGCGGGAGTGAGATCCGCGTTTAACAATCAACAGATAGAAAGAGAGAGACAGGGAAAAGGTGATCTCTTTGGTGGTGGTGTCGTTGCAATTGTCACCGAAGTGATTACCGGAATAATCGTGAACGATTACCGGAATAATCACCGGAGCCGGAATGATCACCGGAATAATCGTGAACGATTACCGGGAATGATCACCATTGATATTGTCCGAAATGATTACAGGAATAATCGTAAACGATTACCGGAATAACCATCGGAGACGTTGCCGACGAAGAAGAGCTCGGCCCCAATCCAAAAGGAGTGGCCGGCCCTGATAAGAGTCATTTCCAAATGGAGAAGACGAACAGGAAGAGGAACCAGAAGAGAGAGAGACCCAGGAGAGAGTGAGAGGTCCAAGAGAGAGAAAGAGAGAGATGAAGGCAGGAGAGAGAGAGAGAGAGAAAGAGAACCAGGGAGAGAGAAAGAAAGGGAAGGGGGTTGCCCCCTGGCTCCCGCACATAGCGCCCCCCTCTGGGGGCGCTCTGCCTGGCCGCCGACCAGGTGGCGGCGCCGGCCACCGGCAGAGGAGGGGGCAGGGCCCCCTCAACAGAGAAGGGAGGGGGCTGTGCCCCCCTCCAGCAAAAGAAAAGAGAAGGGGGGCCGTTGCCCCCCTCTCAGGCCACGCACAGGGGGCCCAGGTGGGCCCCCTGGCCGCCCACGGCCGCCGGCACACCGCCGGCGGCGCCAGACGGGGTGGCGCCGGCCACCCCGAGGAGAAGGAGGAGGGGGCTGCTGCCTCCTCCACAACAGCGCACAGGGGGCCTAAGGCCCCCTGGCCGCGCCCAAGGCCGCCGGCTCACCGCCGGCGGCGGCCTGCCTACGCCGGGGCGCCGGAGGAGAAGTGGAGAGGCCGGCGATGATGGTGGGGCCGAGCCGGATCTGGGGAGGAAGAGAAAAGGGAAAGAAAAAAAAGGAAAAGAAAGGAAAAGGATAGAAAAGAAAAGAAAGAAAAGAGAGAGGATATGGAGGTGGCCGGAGTGGGGTTTCTCCTCGCCGGCGACGAGGTGGCCGGAGATGGTGGTGGCCGGTTGGGTGCTGGTCGCCAGATGAAGAAGAAGAAGAAGAGAAGAGAAAAGAAATGGAGGGAAAGGAAAGAGAAAGAAAAGAAAAAGAAAAAGAAAAAGAAAAGGAGAGAGAGTGATAGGGATGGTGATGGGAGAGAATTAAATGGGGGTGGTATCGCCCACGTGGGGGGAGTGGGCTGCGGTTGGTGGGAGAAAAGAAAGGAAAGAAAGAAAGAAAAGAAAGATTGGAAAAAATAATAATATTATAATATGGCCGCGAAATATCGACTGTTCCAGAAAAATCCCCAAAATACCCAAAGGTAGAAAACATCATCCTGAGGAATAATATGAAATCGATTTTCAGAAATAAAATCCCATTTTCAAATTAAAAATCCGGAGGTCCACCGCCGATACCGGTCTACACCGGGTCGGCCGGATTTTGATAAATTCTGAAAAATCCTAGAAAATGTCTTAAGGAATAAATGTGATTTTAAGAAGTAAGGTGAAAGAAGAATTCAGAATTCAACCCCGATTGTAAACTAAAAATCCTGGAATCAACCAGCGATACTGGCCGATACCGAATCCGGTGGAATTTTCATAAATTCATAAAATCCTCAGAAAAAGTATTTAGATAGGAAATGTGGTTTTAAGAAATAGTGTAAAAAGACACTCCTTGAAATTCCAATCAGTTTGCAAGTTAAAAATCTGGGAATCAGTCAGCGGCACTGGTCGACACCGGTTTTGAAGATTTCCAATTTAATTCAGGAAAATTCCAGAAAATCATAGAAAACTAAAATATTGGAAAACGATGTTCAAACTGAAATCGGTTAAATCGAGATACCAAAATGACCAAATCGAGTAATACCCTAGGATCGGGCCCTCAGTTCAGACTAGGGCTGACTCCGAGTCCACGAATCCAAATCCAAGACAAAACATTCATATAAATAATTCATAATACAAAACAAATACAAGAAGTAAATCGAAAAATACGATCGAAAAATCTGAATACGCAACTAAGTACGTATTCCGGGAGCGGGGTGTTACAATCCATCCACCTTACAAAAATTGCGTCCTTGCAATTTTGATAAGGGGTAAATTGAAACGAAGAAGAGGACAAGGTGGAATTATACCAATTAAGATATGAAGCACTATAGGTAGGGCCCTCAAGTTGACTGATCAATAACCAGAATATAGAAATCTTCTGCACTTCCGGCTGTATAAATCTTCGAACAATGCCGAATAATACTGACTGATAACACAGCTTAGCAATAGAATTCCAGCTGTACTGCATACTTAGTATCACTCTGAGAATGAGCCAGAACACCAAAGAAAGAAAACCCTGATAGTCCTGAGCATAATAAAGAAGACCGATAATTAAGAATTCCGAATACCAGGCATCAATCACTCTGAAGATATAGCCTAGAATATAGAATATCCGTAGAGAATAGAGAATCCAGACTACTGACTTCTGAAAGATAACCCGTTCGAGATCAATCCTGAGATACCCGAGCTTCATAGAGTTGGCCGAAGAGATCATCTCATAGCTTCATCCAGAACAGCACTACCTCTCTAGTATATCCATATCTTAAGTTGGTATAAGGCTTCGAAAAACCAAAACAGGGGAAAGATGGAAGGGATTAGGAATCAAAGGAAGGATGGTCAAGATAGAATAGATAACTCTGTACCCGGGGTTGGAGTGTATAACCAGGACTCATGCATTCCAGTTGCAAATTTCTTTACCATTAATTTGCCGTCTGGACGTACTGAGGAGGTGAGAGCCTAAGCTCTGATACCAACCTGTAACACCCCGATTCTGCGGGTACGGAGACGTTACTGCAACGTATATACGCAAGTTAGAAATACCCTTACGTATATACGCTAAGCATCAGTACAGGCAAGAATCAGAGTACAGAAGCAAGTGTGCATTATACATTCCAACACATGAGTACAATTACAAAGTTATCACCAGAGGTGATCCAATATTACATGAATATTACATCACCGATAGGCGCAAATGCGAGAATACAAGGAGATGTACAAGTATGAACAGTACACCGGCACTCACGAGTTTACAAAAGGAAAACTCGAGAGGCACACAGGGGGCCTGGAAGGATAGAGCTCTGGATGATCTGCTGGAGATTCACGCTACCGCTGCGCCACTCTGATAGCAACCGGGAGAATCCACACGCATCAAGCTCCATGACCTGGACATGAGGATCCAGGGGAGTCAGATGAAACTCCCCAGGCGGTAGTGATACAAAAGCCAAGTGGGAGCAAGGGTAAGTATATGTAAAGCGATAAAATCAAATAAAGCCGAGGACGAGCAAATCTGATTGTATGGTTTCAGATCACGGCTTCATAAGACTAGTACGTCGAAGGAATAATCCAAACAAGGAAACCCTCATCTATATACCTTTGTCTCATGTCACCATAATCCAAGCACATACAACCCGACTGTATTCAGGGCATGAAAAGAAATGAACAGGAGGCAGATGGATACAAGGGATAAAGCAGAGCATGAGCAATTAATACTATAATACTCATAAAGCTGAAAATCCAAGTAAAATCCAGGACAAGCAAATATGGTAAGGCATATCACAGATTCATAGTCGTTTAAGTCGCAGGCTTCAGTATGCGTCCCATTCCACATACCTCTACTTACAACTTAAAGAGCCGGTTATTATCTTGACACTTTATTATTACTCGTCTTACCCTGATATCTAGCTATGTGAACTAGCGTCCCAGCACACATAGATCCATATCCGAGTAAAGCAAGGTTGTTATTGGAAACCAGCGTGGGTATCAACGAACTATGTTTACAGTGGGTCCCGTACATACCCGGGACCACGGCCCAGGATTGTTCCGTTGCTTGGTGACGGAACCAGCCGCAAGGCTAACAGGAGGGACTTATGTATGCCCTTATCATGATGGTACCAGGAAGGAGGGAGCCAGCACTCCCCTCGGTCGCCTGGAGGCCCACAGGTCAGAACGGAAGTTTTAGTTGCACAACATGCCTAATACCACTGTAAACACGAACACATATTGATAGCCGCATGTTTCCCCCGACCGATGCAAGTTGTTCCTTTTATGATTTATTAGATGATTATCAGATTCCGGGAATGAGCAAGAACAAGTCAGGAATGTCAGGAATACATGTATATCAGGAGTACTGGTTCGTACTATAATGTATCAAGATGTGTAACAGGAGTACAGTTTGTACTATCAAGATGTCAAGTCATCATTCCCGTTATCGTGATAATCATGAGAGTCAAGTATATCATGCCGGGTGTCAAGTGATAGCATGACAGGAGGATGATATTTGGCAAGTGACCAATCATGTCAAGAGATGATATTAGTCCGGTGGCAAGTCATGTCATAACAAGAGGTCTTGCCAAGTGGTAGCATGTCCGATGTTAGGTGATAACAAATCAGTTGTCAGGTGATATACATGTGTTAAACAGTAGCATGTAAAGGACAGGTATGAAGTAATGACATGTGGTGGAATAGTAGCTGAGCACAACCAAGCGGAGCTGAGCAAGCTGGAAGCACAGACAGCAAACAGTATTTAACACTGGAGCGTCTGGCAAGGTTACCGGGACGACTCGGTTGACGTGCGAGTAGAAAATCCGGCAGCAACTCGCCTAGACGAATCTAGTGGTAAAACGCTGGACGCTGATCATGATAACCAGGCGGAGCTGAACAAGCTGGAGGCACAGGCAGCGAACAGAGTTTAGACACTAATGCGCTCTGCGAGGTTACCAGGACACTCGGATCAAGATACGAGTAGAAAATCCGGCAGCAACTCGCCTAAACGAATTTAGTGAATAAAGCACTGAGCGCTAAGCATGCTCACCAGACGGAGCTGAGAAACCTGACGATCCCAATCACGTCTCTTTCGAGATAGTGAGTGACCGGAGGCTGAAGGGTCCAGAGAATCCTGACGGTCTCAATCACGTCTCTTTCGAGATAGTGAGTGACCGAAGGCTGGAGGGTCCAGAGAAACCTGACGGTCCCAATCACGTCTCTTTCGAGATAGTGAGTGACCGGAGGCTGGAGGGTCGGCCACGCATGGTATGAAGCAGTAAAATACATCACAGGCATAGTATGGGTACAAGAATGAAACTACCCTAATACAAGCATTCGTCACAGAGTAATACATGTCCAGATATTGGCACTCGGCCATACGCAGATACAGGGACTCAGCCCAATACAAAATACATGAAAATATGGAATAAAATACATGTCGACCCGACGAAGCGGGGAAACCCAAATGGAGGCGAGAGCGAGGACACTCGCCTAAATCACCGGAAAGCCGAAAAGTCTGGAATCCATGGAACTCGCGCACCCGCCATAAATATAATATAATAATATATAAATGTGAGGAGAGAGAAAGTGAAGAGGAGAGAGAAAGAGTTAGAGAGAGAAACCTAGAGAGAGAAAGGGACACAGGGAGACGCGGGCTTATGAGAGTGAGACGCGGGGGTCGCAGACGCAGGAGTCGCGTCGCGGGATTAGCAAACGCAGGAATCACAGACGCGGGAGTCGCGTTGCGTAGGAGCCACAAACGCGGGGTTCGAGACCCGCGTTTAAATCAGGACGCGAGGAGAACGCAGACGCGGTCGTGGGTCCCGCGTCGCGTTAGCACGAGGAGAACACAGACGCGGGTATTATCTCCGCGTTGCGCCGATACAAGAACGCGTAGATCGCGTTAAACAGATACCAAGAACGCGAAGACTCGCGTAAGGAATTTCCTGGACGCGGGAGTGAGATCCGCGTCTAACAATCAACAGATAGAAAGAGAGAGACAGGGAAAAGGTGATCTCTTTGGTGGTGGTGTCGTTGCAATTGTCACCGAAGTGATTACCGGAATAATCGTGAACGATTACCGGAATAATCACCGGAGCCGAATGATCACCGGAATAATCGTGAACGATTACCGGAATGATCACCGTTGATATTGTCCGAAATGATTACCGGAATAATCGTAAACGATTACCGGAATAACCATCGGAGACGTTGCCGACGAAGAAGAGCTCGGCCCCAATCCAAAAGGAGTGGCCGCCCTGATAAGAGTCATTTTCCAAATGGAGAAGACGAACAGGAAGAGGAACCAGGAAGAGAGAGAGAGACCCAGGAGAGAGTGAGAGGTCCAAGAGAGAGAGAGAGAGATGAAGGCAGGAGAGAGAGAGAGAGAGAGAAAGAGAACCAGGGAGAGAGAAAGAAAGGGAAGGGGGTTGCCCCCCTGGCTCCCGCACACAGCGCCCCCCTCTGGGGCGCTCTGCCTGGCCGCCGGCCAGGTGGCGGCGCCGGGCGGCGCCGGCCACCGGCAGAGAAGGAGGGGGCAGCGCCCCCTCAACAGAGAAGGGAGGGGGCTGTGCCCCCCTCCAGCAAAAGAAAAGAGAAGGGGGGCCGTTGCCCCCCTCTCAGGCCACGCACAGGGGGCCCAGGTGGGCCCCTGGCCGCCCACGGCCGCCGGCACACCGCCGGCGGCGCCAGACTGGGGTGGCGCCGGCCACCCCGAGGAGAAGGAGGAGGGGGCTGCTGCCCCCTCCACAACAGCTCACAGGGGGCCTAAGGCCCCCTGGCCGCGCCCAAGGCCGCCGGCTCACCGCCGGCGGCGGCCTGCCCACGCCGGGGCGCCGGAGGAGAAGTAGAGAGGCCGGCGATGATGGTGGGGCCGAGCCGGATCTGGGGAGGAAGAGAAAAGGGAAAGAAAAGGAAAAGAAAGGAAAAGGATAGAAAAGAAAAGAAAAGAAAAAGAGAGAGGATATGGAGGTGGCCGGAGGTGAGGGTTCTCCTCGCCGGCGACGAGGTGGCCGGAGATGGTGGTGGCCGGTTGGGTGCTGGTCGCCAGATGAAGAAGAAGAAGAAGAGAAGAGAAAAGAAATGGAGGGAAAGGAAAGAGAAAGAAAAGAAAAAGAAAAAGAAAAAGAAAAGGAGAGAGAGTGATAGGGATGGTGATGGAGAGAATTAAATGGGGGGTGGTGTCGCCCACGTGGGGGAGTGGGCTGCGGTTGGTGGGAGAAAAGAAAGGAAAGAAAGAAAGAAAAGAAAGATTGGAAAAAATAATAATATTATAATATGGCCGCGAAATATCGACTGTTCCAGAAAAATCCCCAAAAATACCCAGAGGTAGAAAACATCATCCTGAGGAATAATATGAAATCGGTTTTCAGAAATAAAATCCCATTTTCAAATTAAAAATCCGGAGGTCCACCGCCGATACCGGTCTACTCCGGGTCGGCCGATTTTGATAAATTCTGAAAAATCCTAGAAAATGTCTTAAGGAATAAAATGTGATTTTAAGAAGTAAGGTGAAAGCAGAATTCAGAAATTCAACCCCGATTGTAAACTAAAAATCCTGGAATCAACCAGCGATACTGGCCGATACCGAATCCGGTGGAATTTTCATAAATTCATAAAATCCTCAGAAAAAGTATTTAGATAGGAAATGTGGTTTTAAGAAATAGTGTAAAAAGACACTCCTTGCAATTCCAATCCGTTTGCAAGTTAAAAATCTGGGAATCGGTCAGCGGCATTGGTCGACACCGGTTTTGAAGATTTCCAATTTAATTCAGGAAAATTCCAGAAAATCATAGAAAACCTAAAATATTGGAAAACGATGTTCAAAACTGAAATCAGTTAAATTGGAATACCAAAATGACCAAATCGAGTAATACCCTAGGATCGGGCCCTCGATTCAGACTAGGGCTGACTCCGAGTCCACGAATCCAAATCCAAGACAAAACATTCATATAAATAATTCATAATATAAAACAAATACAAGAAGTAAATCGAAAAAATACGATCGAAAAATCTGAATACGCAACTAAGTACGTATTCCGTGAGCGGGGTGTTACAATCCATCCACCTTACAAAAAATTGCGTCCTCGCAATTTTGATAAGGGTAAATTGAACACGAAGAGGACAAGGGTGGAATTATACCAATTAAGATATGAAGCACTATAGGTAGGACCCTCAAGTTGACTGATCAATAACCAGAATATAGAAATCTTCTGCACTTCCGGCTGTATAAATCTTCGAACAATGCCGAATAATACTGACTGATAACACAGCTTAGCAATAGAATTCCAGCTGTACTGCATACTTAGTATCACTCTGAGAATGAGCCAGAACACCAAAGATAAAGAAAACCCTGATAGTCCTGAGCATAATAAAGAAGACCGATAATTAAGAATTCCGAATACCAGGCATCAATCACTCTGAAAGATATAGCCTAGAATATAGAATATCCGTAGAGAATCTCAACTACTGACTTCTGAAAGATAACCCATTCGAGATCAATCCTGAGAATACCCGAGCTTCATAGAGTTGGCCGAAGAGATCATCTCATAGCTTCATCCAGAACCAGCCACTACCTCTCTAGTATATCCATATCTTAAGTTAGTATAAGGCTTCGAAAAATCAAAACAGGGGAAAGATTGAAGGGATTAGGAATCAAAGGAAGGATGGTCAAGATAGAATAGATAACTCTGTACTTGGGGTTGGAGTGTATAACCAGGACTCATTCATTCCAGTTGCAAATTTCTTTACCATTAATTTGCCGTCTGGACGTACTGAGGAGGTGAGAGCCTAAGCTCTGATACCAACCTGTAACGCCCCGATTCTGCGGGTATGGAGACGTTACTGCAACGTATATACGCAAGTTAGAAATACCCTTACGTATATACGCTAAGCATCAGTACAGGCAAGAATCAGAGTACGGAAGCAAGTGGTGCATTATACATCCAACACTTGAGTACAATTACAAAGTTATCACCAGAGGTGATCCAATATTACATGAATATTACATCACCGATAGGCGCAAATGCGAGAATACAAGGAGATGTACAAGTATGAACAGTACACCGGCACTCACGAGTTTACAAATGGAAAACTCGAGAGGCACACAGGGGGCCTGGAAGGATGGAGCTCTGGATGATCTGCTGGAGATCCACGCTACCGCTGCGCCACTCTGATTAGCAACCAGGAGAATCCACAGGCTCCAAGCTCCATGACCTGGACATGAGGATCCAGGGGAGTCAGATGAAACTCCCCAGGCGAGTAGTGATACAAAAGCCAAGTGGGGAGCAAGGGTAAGTATATGTAAAGCGATAAAACCAAATAAAGCCGAGGACGAGCAAATCTGATTGTATGGTTTCAGATCACGGCTTCATAAGACTAGTACGTCGAAGGAATAATCAAAACAAGGAAACCCTCATCTATATACCTTGTCTCATGTCACCATAATCCAAGCACATACAACCCGACTGTACTCAGGGCATGATAAGAAAATGAACAGGAGGCAGATGGATACAAGGGATAAAGCAGAGCATGAGAAATTAATACTATAATACTCATAAAGCCGAAAATCCGAAGTAAAATCCAGGACAAGCAAATATGGTAAGGCATATCACAGATTCATAGCCGTTTAAGTCGCAGGCTTCAGTATGCGTCCCATTCCACATACCTCTACTTACAACTTAAAGAGCCGGTTATTATCTTGACACTTTATTATTACTCGTCTTACCCTGATATCTAGCTATGTGAACTAGCGTCCCAGCACACATAGATCCATATCCGAGTAAAGCAAGGTTGTATTGGAAACCAGCGGGGGGTATCAACGAACTATGTTTACAGTGGGTCCCGTACATACCCGGGACCACGGCCCAGGATTGTTCCGTTGCTTGGTGACGGAACCAGCCGCAAGGCTAACAGGAGGGACTTATGTATGCCCTTATCATGATGGTACCAGGAAGGAGGGAGCCAGCACTCCCCTCGGTCGCCTGGAGGCCCACAGGTCAGACCGGAAGTTTTAGTTGCACAACATGCCTAATACCACTGTAAACACGAACACATATTGATAGCTGCATGTTTTCCCCGACCCGATGCAAGTTGTTCCTTTTATGATTTATTAGATGATTATCAGATTCCGGGAATGAGCAAGAACAAGTCAGGAATGTCAGGAATACATGTATATCAGGAGTACTGGTTCGTACTATAATGTATCAAGATGTGTAACAGGAGTACAATTTGTACTATCAAGATGTCAAGTCATCATTCCCGTTATCGTGATAATCATGAGAGTCAAGTATATCATGCCGGGTGTCAAGTGATAGCATGACAGGAGGATGATATTTGGCAAGTGACCAATCATGTCAAGAGATGATATTAGTCCGGTGGCAAGTCATGTCATAACAAGAGGTCTTGCCAAGTGGTAGCATGTCCGATGTTAGGTGATAACAAATCAGTTGTCAGGTGATATACATGTGTTAAACAGTAGCATGTAAAGGATAGGTATAAAGTAATGACATGTGGTGGAATAGTAGCTGAGCACAACCAAGCGGAGCTGAGCAAGCTGGAAGCACAGACAGCAAACAGTATTTAACACTGGAGCGTCTGGCGAGGTTACCGGGACGACTCGGTTGACGTGCGAGTAGAAAATCTGGCAGCAACTCGCCTAGACGAATCTAGTGGTAAAACGCTGGACGCTGATCATGATAACCAGGCGGAGCTGAACAAGCTGGAGGCACAGGCAGCGAACAGAGTTTAGACACTAATGCGCTCTGCGAGGTTACCGGGACACTCGGATCAAGATACGAGTAGAAAATCCGGCAGCAACTCGCCTAAACGAATTTAGTGAATAAAGCACTGAGCGCTAAGCATGCTCACCAGACGGAGCTGAGAAACCTGACGATCCCAATCAAGTCTCTTTCGAGATAGTGAGTGACCGGAGGCTGAAGGGTCCAGAGAAACCTGACGGTCCCAATCACGTCTCTTTCGAGATAGTGAGTGACCGAAGGCTGGAGGGTCCAGAGAAACCTGACGGTCCCAATCACGTCTCTTTCAAGATAGTGAGTGACCGGAGGCTGGAGGGTCGGCCACGCATGGTATGAAGCAGTAAAATACATCACAGGCATAGTATGGGTACAAGAATGAAACTACCCTAATACAAGCATTCGTCACAGAGTAATACATGTCCAGATATTGGCACTCGGCCATACACAGATACAGGGACTCAGCCCAATACAAAATACATGAAAACATGGAATAAAATACATGTCGACCCGACGAAGCGGGGAAACCCAAATGGAGGCGAGAGCGAGGACACTCGCCTAAATCACCGGAAAGCCGAAAAGTCTGGAATCCATGGAACTCGCGCACGCGCCATAAATATAATATAATAATATATAAATGTGAGGAGAGAGAAAGTGAAGAGGAGAGAGAAAGAGTTAGAGAGAGAAACCTAGAGAGAGAAAGGGACACAGGGAGACGCGGGCTTATGAGAGTGAGACGCGGGGGTCGCAGACGCAGGAGTCGCGTCGCGGGATTAGCAAACGCAGGAATCACAGACGCGTGAGTCGCGTTGCGTAGGAGCCACAAACGCGGGGTTCGAGACCCGCGTTTAAATCAGGACGCGAGGAGAACGCAGACGCGATCGTGGGTCCCGCGTCGCGTTAGCACGAGGAGAACACAGACGCGGGTATTATCTCCGTGTTGCGCCGATACAAGACACGTAGATCGCGTTAAACAGATACCAAGAACGCGAAGACTCGCGTAAGGAATTGCCTGGACGCGGGAGTGAGATCCGCGTCTAACAATCAACAGATAGAAAGAGAGAGACAGGGAAAAGGTGATCTCTTTGGTGGTGGTGTCGTTGCAATTGTCACCGAAGTGATTACCGGAATAATCGTGAACGATTACCGGAATAATCACCGGAGCCGGAATGATCACCGGAATAATCGTGAACGATTACCGGAATGATCACCGTTGATATTGTCCGAAATGATTACCGGAATAATCGTAAACGATTACCGGAATAACCATCGGAGACGTTGCCGACGAAGAAGAGCTCGGCCCCAATCCAAAAGGAGTGGCCGGCCCTGATAAGAGTCATTTTCCAAATGGAGAAGATGAACAGGAAGAGGAACCAGGAAGAGAGAGAGAGACCCAGGAGAGAGTGAGAGGTCCAAGAGAGAGAGAGAGATGAAGGCAGGAGAGAGAGAGAGAGAGAGAGAGAGAAAGAGAACCAGGGAGAGAGAAAGAAAGGGAAGGGGGTTGCCCCCTGGCTCCCGCACACAGCGCCCCCCTCTGGGGGCGCTCTGCCTGGCCGCCGGCCAGGTGGCGGCGTCGGGCGGCGCCGGCCACCGGCAGAGAAGGAGGGGGCAGCGCCCCTCAACAGAGAAGGGAGGGGGCTGTGCCCCCCTCCAGCAAAAGAAAAGAGAAGGGGGGCCGTTGCCCCCCTCTCAGGCCACGCACAGGGGGCCCAGGTGGGCCCCCTGGCCGCCCACGGCCGCCGGCACACCGCCGGCGGCGCCAGACTGGGGTGGCGCCGGCCACCCCGAGGAGAAGGAGGAGGGGGCTGCTGCCCCCTCCACAACAGCGCACAGGGGGCCTAAGGCCCCCTGGCCGCGCCCAAGGCCGCCGGCTCACCGCCGGCGGCGGCCTGCCCACGCCGGGGCGCCGGAGGAGGAGTGGAGAGGCCGGCGATGATGGTGGGGCCGAGCCGGATCTGGGGAGGAAGAGAAAAGGGAAAGAAAAGGAAAAGAAAGGAAAAGGATAGAAAAGAAAAGAAAAGAAAAAGAGAGAGGATATGGAGGTGGCCGGAGGTGGGGGTTCTCCTCGCCGGCGACGAGGTGGCCGGAGATGGTGGTGGCCGGTTGGGTGCTGGTCGCCAGATGAAGAAGAAGAAGAAGAGAAGAGAAGAGAAATGGAGGGAAAGGAAAGAGAAAGAAAAGAAAAAGAAAAAGAAAAAGAAAAGGAGAGAGAGTGATAGGGATGGTGATGGGAGAGAATTAAATTGGGGGTTGTGTCGCCCACGTGGGGGGAGTGGGCTGCGGTTGGTGGGAGAAAAGAAAGGAAAGAAAGAAAGAAAAGAAAGATTGGAAAAAATAATAATATTATAATATGGCCGCGAAATATCGACTGTTCCAGAAAAATCCCCAAAAATACCCAGAGGTAGAAAACATCATCTGAGGTATAATATGAAATCGGTTTTCAGAAATAAAATCCCATTTTCAAATTAAAAATCCGGAGGTCCACCGCCGATACCGGTCTACACCGGGTCGGCTGGATTTTGATAAATTCTGAAAAATCCTAGAAAATGTCTTAAGGAATAAAATATGATTTTAAGAAGTAAGGTGAAAGCAGAATTAAGAAATTCAACCCGATTGTAAACTAAAAATCCTGGAATCAACCAGCGATACTGGCCGATTCCGAATCCGGTGGAATTTTCATAAATTCATAAATCCTCATAAAAAGTATTTAGATAGGAAATGTGATTTAAGAAATAGTGTAAAAAGACACTCCTTGAAATTCCAATCCGTTTGCAAGTTAAAAATTCGGGAATCGGTCAGCGGCATTGGTCGACACCGGTTTTGAAGATTTCCAATTTAATTCAGGAAAATTTCAGAAAATCATAGAAAACCTAAAATATGGTAAACGATATTCAAAACTGAAATCGGTTAAATCGGAATACCAAAATGACCAAATCGAGTAATACCCTAGGATCGGGCCCTCGGTTCAGACTAGGGCTGACTCCGAGTCCACGAATCCAAATCCAAGACAAAACATTCATATAAATAATTCATAATATAAAATAAATACAAGAAGTAAATCGAAAAAATACGATCGAAAAATCTGAATACGCAACTAAGTACGTATTCCGAGAGCGGGGTGTTACACATATGTTCTTCGAAAGCCATCTGGGTCATGCAAACTTCAACGATCTCATTTGGGAGATCTTCATAAAGTTTGTTCGTCTTCGGATCTAGATGTTTAGCCAAGAAGTCTGTCACTACTTGTCCCTTCACAGACATCTCATATTGGGAGAGCAATATGTCCCATTTCGTCAATCGACCATTTTGCGACAATGTCTTCATCATAAGCAAAAGGGATTGACTTTTGATATAATATGTATGGTTTGGCCTATTAGGTAGTGTCACATTTTTTGAATAGCGAACACCAACACCAAGCATTCTTTCTCGGTCAGATTGTATCAGTGTTCGGCTCCGATCATAGTTTTGCTCAGGTAGTAGATTACTTGCTCGTGCCCCTGATCATTATTCTGAGCTAGTAAAGCTCCTAGAGAATGAACCATGGCTCGAATGTATATCAGGAAAGATTTTCCTGATACCGAAGCTGCAAGGACATGAGGATGCGTGAGGTACCGCTTGATTTTCTCGTACGCTTGTTGTCAAGCATCATCCCAGATTAATGAGGCACCCTTCTTCATCAATTTAGTGAAGGGTTTGCATCATCCTGAGAGATTTGAGATAAACCTCTAGATGTAGGCTAGTGCCCTTGCAATCCTCCAAGTTCTCTAAGGTTTCTTGAAGGTTGCATCTTCTAGATGGCACTGAATTTTTTGGGTCGAAGTGGATTCCTTTGGATGTTACAACAAACCCAAGGAACTTGCCACTGGCTACCCCAGGAAAGATTTGGCAGGTTCATCTTTAATTCCGCATGATATTGAATACCGTCTTCAGATCTGCTATGTGATCACCTTTGGCATGATTTTTCACTACAATATCATCTACGTAGCATTCCACTGTTTGCATATATGCTTGAAGATTGTATTCAAAGCTCTCTGATATATTACCCCTGCATTCTTCAATCCGAAGGGCATCACAGTATAGCAATACACCCTAAGTGGTGCCTTGAAGGATGTATGCTTCTCATTGTCTGGGTACACCTTAATTTTATTGTATTCAGAGAATCCATCCATGAAAGAAATCTGTTCAAACCCAGTCGATCATAACATCTATGATTGGAAGGGGAACTCATCCTTAAGACAAGTTTCATTTAGATCACAAAAATCAATGCAAACCCGGATCTTCCTGTTCTTCTTAGTGACGGGGACGATATTGTTGGCCCAAGAGGTTACACTCTCCATTTTTTAGAGTTTTGATGATAACAAAACTCTTAGGAGCTATATGGTACTAATAAGTTGTTAAGATGAAGTTTCAGGTTTGAACCATTTATGATGGCCATTGCTTAGCTCTTGGAAGATTTTCTAGGTTCATGTTGCAAATAAGGCAAATGGCACAAGAAGGAATGTTCATAGAAGAGAAGGCTCTAGCAAAGTATTGCATGGCTCAAGACTTCAATTTTGCTCAAGAGACTTCATTAGATTTGTTTTTAGTTTATAGTTTTGTTAAAGGATAGTGGATAGGTTGAAGCACATGTTCCTATACACAAGTTTTTGCGCACATGGTTTTTCCAAAAATTTCTCTTATAAATTTATAAAAAATATTTTTAAATAAAGTTTATTACTTACAAACTCCATTTTATGTATTATACCTAGTTATGACAAAAACTATTTTTAAAACTATCCCAAACTATTCAAAATGCTTTTCAAATTTCAAGTTTTGACCTGAGCCGGTCGACCGACCGGTCGACCAACTCTATGTCAGGTCAGATCGGTCGACCGACCGGTCGACCGGGATTCTGACCGTTGGGTGCGTGCATGGGTGCACGTCTCCCGGTCGACCGGGCGGTCGATCGGACCCAATTGCGGTCGACCGACCTTCGGCCAACTGTAAGCAAGCAACTCTCTGTTTGTTGCGGTCGACCGGGCGGTCGACCGTGGGCCGCAACGGCTCTTTTTATTTGAAACCCGGTCGACCGGCCGGTCGACCAAGAGTGAGTTTTTCTGCCATAACGGCTAGTTTTTTAAAACACGTTTTAATTAAACCTTTTGTCTCTAAACGAGTTTTAAGGCTGTTTTATGGGCTAAATTCTTCCTAATTATCATTATGTGAGTTTACACTTCAAACCCTAGCTCTATCCTATAAATAGGGGTGATTAGGGTTGTGGGTTTTACAACAAGCATTGGCAAAATATTCAAAGTTTTCAAAGGCTTTCAAAAGAGTTTGGTCCTTGGTTTTTGTGCTGAAGAATCTCTCATTCCTGAAGTTTTAGTTTCAAAACTCTCTCAAGTTCTTTTCTTTTTCTACTTACATTATTTGAGCTTCAATTCTAACCATTGTTCTACAGGGTTTTTATAAGAGAAAGAGGCTTTTGCAAAAGAGAGTTTGTGGTCTTTTGATCACCAAGAAATACTTGTATTCGAGATTGTGGAGTTGGGTACTCCGGTGTGGTTGTAATTCTTTGTGAAGTTATAGTGGTTAGAAATCCTTCTGGGTGAAGGCGGGGACGTAGAGCTGGGTGCTCGAACCTCAGAAAAATTCTCGGTGTTTCCGTTTGATTTACTTGCTCTTATCTCTTGCACTATATTCTTGCTTCAATTACTTGCTTTAATTACTTGCTTCAATTCCTTGCTATATATATATTCATTGCTTTATTCACTTGTTGCATATTCATTTTGTCAATCAAATACTCATACAACATGATTGCATTGCGCACCTCAAACTCTTATCAAGAGGAATCACGAGGAAGGAGTTCAGAGCCCTTCACGGGGTATTCGGCTTCTAGTCTTGTTTTGGGTTGATCGTTGCATTATAAATTTTTAATTGTGCATTGGTTAGCATTATCATCGATTCACCCTCCTCTAGGTGATTTCAATTGGTATCAGAGCTTGGACTCTAGTTTTGGCTTAACATCCTTAGAGAGATCCTAAAAATTTGTTAATCACTATTTGCATTCTTTCATTCATACACTAGTAAACATGGCCGACAACATTAAGACCCCTCCTAAATTTGATGGACTAAATTTTCCCATTGGAAGGTTAGGATGACTATCTTTCTACAATCTTTAGGTAGCTTAGTTGCAAAATCCTTGACCAAGCCCTATGTTAGACCTGATAGTGAGGAGAGCACTTGGTCCGACTTTACCTATAAAGAATATGAGGCTAATTTTAAGGCCCAAAATTCCCTTCTCACCGCCTTGAATGAGGATGATCTTACACGGGTTATACACTGCCAATCCACCTATGAGATTTGGCAACATTTGTTGGTCACTCACTAGGGGACATCACAAGTCAAGAGAGCCAAAATAGATCTCTTGAGGTCCCAATATGAAAGTTTCAAAATGCTTGAAGATGAGTCTGTTAATTCTATGATTACAAGGTTTACAAAGATTACTAATGCTCTTTCTTCTCTAGGTGATGATATAAGTAATGATCAAAAGGTGCGAAAAGTGATTCGGGCTCTTCCTTCATCATGGGAGATAAAGGCAACCACCTTAAAGGAGTTGAATGATAAAGGTGAAATGGATCTCATAAGTCTTATTGGAAACCTTAAGACTCATGAGATGGAGAAGAAGGTAAGAGAAGAAGTGGTACCTCAAAAGAAGAAATTCATAGCCTTCAAGTCTTCCTCTACTATCAACGACGATGAAGAAGATGAAGAAGATTATGAGGAGATATCTCTCCTAGTAAGAAATGTGAAGAGGCTGTACCGTAAGAACAAACTCAACTTTAGAAGGAAATTGGAAAGGAAGGAGGAGAGAAGAATCATATGCTACAATTGCCGCAAACCCGGGCACATCATGGCCGATTGTCCCGAGTTCAAGAAAAAGGTGACTTCCTCCTTGAAGCAAAAGATGCCGGTTGAAAAGAAAGCATACAAAGCCACTTGGGATTCAGAAAGTGAGTCCGAATATGAGGTGGACACGGCAAATATGTGTTTCATGGCAAATACACGCAAGGTAACCACTCAACCTCTTGATGAAGAGGATGAATTAAGTAGAGAAATGCTTATACATGCTTTTGTTGAACTTTCTGAAAGCTATGATGATAAAAAGGTAGAATGTTCAAAATTGGAAAAGGAAATTGAAGTTCTTAAAAATCAACTTGCTATTGTTTCACAAGAAAAGGATGAAATTTCTTCTAACCTTGTTTCAACTAGAAAAGAATTTGATGCTTATAAAGTTGCTTGTAAAGTTAAATTTTCAAAAGTTGATGAAAATGAGCTTTCTTGTTAAAAACTAGAATTATTGATTTTGAAAATATTTTAAAAGATTGTGCTTTTAATACTAAGAAATTAGAGGATATGTTTTCAAAGAAGCACACACCACATGTTAAGAATGATAAAACAACCCTTGCTAAAAATGCTCATCATGTCAACACTTCACACAACACTTCTCATGCTCACAAGTCACATGCTAGTAAGCCACACACTCATTATGCATTTAACTATGGTAGAGTTTATAGATGTACTTATTGTGGTAAAAATGGCCATTTAGCTAGATTTTGCTATGATAGAATATATGATGAAAATTTAGCAAATAATTTTGTTTGGGTTAGGAAAGGGACTAACCCCCATGGACCCAAAAAGAAATGGGTACCAAAGACCACCCCTATTGTATTGATGTAGGTGTGGGCTCTCACATGACGTGAGAGTAGCGGTACCTTGGAGTGGATGCGTTCCGAGCTTCATGATGACCATTTGGATGCATCACTTTCAAGGGAAGGTTTGGTGGGAAGACCACCTTGGTTTGGAGAACTAGAGAGGTGCGTTCATCGGTTTTGGTATCGATCTCTAACTCCCGTTTTTATTTACATGCTTTCACATCATTGATTTATAGCATGTCATGTTTTATTGTTCATTATGCTTATGCCATGTTCATTAGATTAGTGATATACATGTTAGTTATTTGAGACACCCATGTTTTATATGGATCTATATCTATGTGTTCTCACTTTGTTTTTAATTAATATGTATTCCTAGATCTAATGCATATGCATATACATAATGATCATATGGATGTTTATGATTTTGCTTAGATGCTTCATGTTTTTGATGTTTATAGATTATTATGTTAAATGCCATGATTATTAGATCATTAACATGCATGTATAGCACTTGAGATCACCAATGTTTAATATGGATCATTTTTTGTGTTCTCAACATTGTTTAGCTATTATGTATTTCATAGTTCTAATAGCATGTGGATTTACATTTTGATCTTTTTTTTTTATGATTATTATGTTGATTTATGTCTCGTTTTATGCTTCATGATTTGAATATATGTTTAAATATTAGTTTTCATTAAGACTAGGATTTATACTTGTATATATAGTGGGCCACAAATAAATCTCTATATGTTTGTGCTTGAATGCCTATTTGTACCCATTAGATGTGCTAGTATAGTCTATTTTGATGATTCATGCATTTTAAACTTGTATTCCCATTTTGGATATGTTTTTATGATCATGTGTTTTCACTTCATGTATATGTCCATCTTGTCTAAACTATTGATTATACATATACATCCTTTGAGCCACGTGCCTTAATGCATATACATTTGTGAACTCGTTATGTTTTAGATATGTATGTATACTTTAGTTTATACCTGACATACATATGCCTTGAAGAAATCGAGTTTTGATGATTTTCATGTTTTGAGGAATATTGAACTTGAATGTCTATTTTCATGATTATTTGTTTCACATAACACTTGTACACTCACCTTATTTAAATGTTTCTCATGATTATGTTTTCATGAGTATGTATGGGCTTTATGGATTTTGAGTGTTTTAGTGATCATGTGATTTACATAGTTTCATGAAAAATAATTTTGTTTTATTCCTTACTTGAAGGATTTCGTACTAGTTGACAAATTTTTCCATTTAACTAGTTTCAATATTTTTCGTTTTGGTAGAGTTTTTCAAACATTCAATAATTTCAAACCTATTTTGAAAACCCCTACCTTCAAAGGGTGGTTGGATGGGAGACCATGCCTATGTATGCTTTGTATTGAAAATCATTTTAAACATGAGCATGAGTTGGGAGGATAGAAATATGAGATATACACTTGATAATATTGTTGTTTCATTTGGTATCATTGGAATCTTTCAATTGGTATCAATATTGACATTTCTTGTATACTCATATATTTTTATGTATGTATGTTTACATTCCAAAGAGTATCAATTTCGATTGGTATCTAATTTTCATACATATAGATGTTTTATTTGTGCGTACTATATCTCTATATTTTTTCAAGCACAAATTTTGAGTTTGATAAGCTTGACTTTTTAATGCCTATCATGTTTCAATTGTTGTTTCAATAGATATTTTAATAACAATGCATAAGCTTATGTAAAATAAAAATTTTTGATCATTGTTTTAGTTGTTTTTTTTATAAAAGGGGAGAAAACTTGTATTTTGTCTTTCAATTTGGTATTTGATTTCCACTCCCATACTTTATGATGGAAAAAGATTGTTTATTTACAATTGGTATTATAGTTGTTTACTTATCAATTGGTATCAAGATTTTATTTTTACTATCAATTGGTATGTGTTTTCATATTGATATAAAAATGTTTTGATTTATATTGCCTTCATATTCTTATTATTGATTTGTTTGATGTCACCCTTTATTGATTCTTTGTTTTGAACAAAAAGGGGGAGAAGAATAATTTTTATTGGTTTGTCGTTTACCCCTTTGTTGATGATTGACAAAAAGGGGGAGAAGAATTTGAGTTTATATGCATGATTTATGCATGATCTTTGTTTCATGTTTGATATTGAGAACATGTTTTATTTTGGTATCAAGAGCATTATGTAATGTTTGATATCAAGAGTCTTCATTATGTAAGTTTGGTTTATTGGTATCAAGAGCATTAAGTAATTTTGGTATCTATCAAAAGCATTCTTTAAAGAGAACATGTTTATGAAATTAAGAAAAAGAAGAAATAATTTGTTTTACCTTTCATTTGGTATCAAGAGCATGTTTTATACATTTCATAGTTTTATGCATATCTATGCATTCTCATGTTTCTATGAATTCTTGTATATGAGTTCTAAGTTTATATGGTTTTGTGTTTTCAAGTGTGTGTTTTATGACTCATGATTTTTAGTCTCATGGTTTTTGATTGCAATTCAAATTGCTTTTACTTGTTTAATATAGCATAATTTGAGGGGGGGTTTTACCACTCTTTTATCTTGTTTATATAGCCTATTTGTTTTGTCATCATCAAAAAGGGGTAGATTGTTGGCCGAAGAGGTTACACTCTCCATTTGTTTAGAGTTTTGATGCTAACAAAACACTTAGGAGCTATATGGTACTAATAAGTTGTTTAAGATGAAGTTTCAGGTTGAACCATTTATGATGGCCATTGCTTAGCTCTTGGAAGATTTTCTAGGTTCATGGAGCAAATAAGACAAATGGCACAAGAAGAAATGTTCATAGAAGAGAAGGCTCTAGCAAAGCGTTGGATGGCTCAAGACTTCAGTTTTGCTCAAGAGACTTCATTAGATTTGTTTTTAGTTTTATAGTTTTATTAAAGGATAGTGGATAGGTTGAAGCTCATGTTCCTATACACAAGTTTTTGCGCACATGGTTTTTCCAAAAATTTCTCCTATAAATTTATAAAAAATATTTTTAAATAAAGTTTATTACTTACAAACTCCATTTTATGTATTATACCTAGTTATGACAAAAACTATTTTTAAAACTATCCCAAACTATTCAAAATCCTTTTCAAATTTCAAGTTTTGACCTGAGCCAGTCGACCGACCGGTCGACCGACTCTATGTCAGGTCAGATCGGTCGACCGACCGGTCGACTGGGATTCTGACCGTTGGGTGCGTGCATGTGTACATGTCTCCCGGTCAACCGAGCGGTCGACCGGACCCAATTGCGATCGACCGACCTTCGGCCGACTATAAGCAAGCAACTCTCTGTTTGTTGCGGTTGACCGGGCGGTCGTCCGTGGGCCGCAACGGCTCTTTTTATTTGAAACCCGGTCGACCGGCCGGTCGACCGAGAGTGAGTTTTTCTGCCATAACGGCTAGTTTTTAAAACACGTTTTAATTAAACCTTTTGTCTCTAAACGAGTTTTAAGGCTGTTTTATGGGTCAAATTCTTCCTAATTATCATTATGTGAGTTTACACTTCAAACCCTAGCTCTATCCTATAAATAGGGGTGATTAGGGTTGTGGGTTTTACAACAAGCATTGGCAAAATATTCAAAGTTTTCAAAGGCTTTCAAAAGAGTTTGGTCCTTGGTTTTTGTGCTGAAGAATCTCTCATTCCTGAAGTTTTAGTTTCAAAACTCTCTCAAGTTCTTTTTCTTTTTTCACTTACATTATTTGAGCTTCAATTCTAAACATTGTTCTACAGGGTTCTTGTAAGGGAATGAGGCTTTTGCAAAAGAGAGTTTGTGGTCTTTTGATCACCAAGAGTACTTATATTCGAGATTGTGGAGTTGGGTACTCTGGTGTGGTTGTAATTCTTTGTGAAATTATAATGGTTAGAAATCCTTCTGGGTGAAGGCGGGGACGTAGAGCTGGGTGCTCGAACCTCGGAAAAATTCTCGGTGTTTGCGTTTGGTTTACTTGCTCTTATCTCTTGCACTATATTCTTGCTTCAATTACTTTCTTTAATTACTTGCTTCAATTCCTTGCTCTATATATATTCATTGTTTTATTCACTTGTTGCATATTTATTTTGTTAATCAAATACTCATACAACAAGATTGCATTGCGCACCTCAAACTCTTATCAAAAGGAATCACGAGGAAGGAGTTCAGAGCCCTTCACGGGGTATTCGGCTTCTAGTCTTGTTTTGGGTTGATCGTTGCATCATAAATTTTTAATTGTGCATTGGTTAGCATTATCACCTATTCACCCCCCTCTAGGTGATTTCAGATATTAGCTACCTAATCAGGGTGTTGCTCTTCCCTGATGAAGCCAGAATCTATAAGCTACCTGACCTCTGATTGAATCACTTTCATAATCTCTGAGCAAAATCGTCGTTGCTGCTGCTTGATGGTCTTTGCATCTGAATTGATGTTGAGGCGATTCATAACCACCTGAGAATAAAGTCCAGGCATATCCTCATAGTTCCAAGTGAAAACATCTATATACTCTCACACGAGAGATATCAAATCTTCCTTCTTGAGAAGTGCTAAGATTTTGCTTATGAAGATAAGCTTAGAAATAGCCTTATCTCCCAGATTGATCTAAGTTACCTTATCCTATGTGGGTGGTTCGCGTTGTTCAAAGAGAATATCTCAGAGAGTATTTAGGTGTTTGATTCAGAGATCTGTGTCTGACTGGATCATTTCTTTATCTTTTTCTCCCGGGTGGCTTGTTGAAACCATATTTATCGAAAGGTCTTTGAAGATGTTGTCAACACTGATATCTAACTCCTACGATGACGTGCCTGATGAGTGGTTATGATATAATAACTCTTTGGACTCAGAGGCTGACGAGATTAGAGTTGATAAATAACCCAACCCCCTCCGAGTTCAGTGATAATAGTCAGGGGCTTTCCCTTTTGGAATGAAAGATCGAAGAAGTGTTCACCTTCCTTTGCCAAAGTTCAAGCCCAAACCACTTGTTAGGTCATACCCATGTTCTCCAGCATTTTGAGTATGTTTGGCTCGTAATGAGAGAACTGAGGGAGTTCGGTCTCGCTTTTTGAGTCTTCACGAATCATTTGTTTGGATTCGACTCTTCCAAAAAAGATCAGTTTTTGACCTTTACGTCTTGCTGGGACTTCAAAGAAGGCTCCTTGCACATCACTAACGCTTTGATATGCCATGAGATATGATCTCACTGGTACATGTAATGATGTCAAAGTATCCATTGCCGACCAAAGGTCATCCTCTACATCAATACTATTATCTAATGGTACAGATCAAAAGCAAACATAGAAAAATAAGATATATCTAACTCTTCATTAATATACCACTCACCAATATCATTGGCAATGTTATTGACATTGAGCTTATTAACACTCGTTACAAAAGGATTCAACTCCCAAAGACATTCTTCTTTTGCCTATGGGCTTGACATCAGCTTCATTACCAGAGTCTAATTCTTCTGGCTGAGTATTTTCGTCTGCTTCAAGAGAATCTTGATAAAGGAGGGAGTCTGTGAAGTAATTCTCTACCCCTTGAATGGTGCCTCTCGACGATCAACATTCAGAATTTTTCCCTCTTCGTCAACATACTTCATGACTTGATGGAGAGTAGAGGGGACGATGGAGTTGCGATTAATCCATGGTTGTCCCAGCAGCAAATTATACGAAGTGTCGGCATCAATAACATAGCATGTCACTTCGGATCTTAGGTCCCCGATCTAACATTTGAGTTTGATCTTCCTCATCGGACACATACCATTGGCGTTGAAGCCATAGATGGTAGTTTGACTGGCGCTCAATCGATGAGTGGGGATTCCCAAGTGCTACATAACCTGGCGGGGCATGATGCTCAACGCGAATCCTGGATCCACCTGAATGCGGCTCACCTCAGATGATCAAATGTACCCTATAAAGTACAGGGGCCTATCTGCTTCCTCTTGACCTGCATGTCGTCTGGAGTGAAGGTTATGCAGGGGACACATTGAGAGGTGTGGAGGCAATTTTCTCCATCTCCCTTCTTTGGCTTAGCTGGAACCCGAGCCATAAAGGCTTCAACATCGGCCAAAGCTTCTCTAAGAGCTTCCTTTGGTTTGGCTTGGACAGTCTCAAGAGCTCAAAGAGGATAATCTTGACCAGAATATTGGCCATCTAAGCCAAAACAGCAAAGTGGTAAGATGCTGAGGATTGCTCTGCATTGTCTTTTGGGAGAGTTTTGGCATACCGAAGCTCCTTTTGTTTCTCCACGGGTTGCTTCGTAGATTGCTTGGTTGGCTCTTGAGTCAGTTTGGATGGACTTGCCACTGCTTCATCGTACTTCTTTAAGTATGACTGACCCAAATCAGTCCCTACTACAAGTGGTGCATTCAGCTCTTCAGCAAGGACTATTATCTGTTGGAACTTGCTTTTGATGATACATTTGTGAAGACATATTATTGGAGCTCTATCTTACAAGCCTATTCAAGAGTTCTACATGATCAAGACTTCCCAAAGAGAATAGTTATGGATGTCTATTGTAATGTTTAATAGTTTGTTAAAGGGCTTGAATATACACACACATCATTAGCCAACTTAGTCGACTTATACCCTTTGGTAGTCGACTTATACATGGTATAGTCGACTTGACAATTTCCTTAGTCGACTAACTTTTGTCCTGCAAAAATACCAACTCTCTGTTTCTGACCTGCACTCACTATTAGTTGATTGAGTTCTTACCTGCACAAAAATAAAGAATTTCAGATCTAAGAATAGGATGTGCAAGGTGCTTAATTCTACCGCAATAGCAAGTGGCTATGCGGGTCGTGATCCACAAGAAGAGATTAGCGATAGAAGCTTTTAGTAAGTTTTCTTTTAAGATACAAAGTATGGTTAAAGTTCTTCTTTAGTCTTTAAAAAGAAAAGAGAAAAATTAGGTTAAAGTGAAGTTAGAGAGAAAGTAGTAGAATAAGAAGGTGGAGAATTAAGAAGTGATTTGTACAAATGAGATTGAAAAAAGAGTGATAAAAGAAGTGGGTGTTGGTGATCTAAACTAAAGAAAAAAAAGAAAAGAAAGAAAAGTTACTTACCTCTTTTGGCCAAATGCTTACCTTGAATCTTGTACAATGGAGTTACCTTGAAGCGAGGCGATCAACGTATAGCCCATAAGAGTTGATTCCCGTTCCCTCCACATTATATCATCAAGACGTTGCAAGTATGAAGTGATACAGAATGAAACTCAAAACCCATCGTCATGGGCTATCGGTGGTACTCACAAAGGCAAGGCTCTTTCGATGCTTTTAGACTCACTTGGATAACAATTGTACCAAAAGAAGAAAAGTAGAGAAGAAGAAGAAGAACACAAAAACAAAGTACATACAAAAGGGAACTACAGATTTGATTTTATAACAATAAGAGAAAAGAAGGAAATCTTACACCTGTGTCACTCTCAGCACAAGCTTCATTCTATTTCTCCTATGAAACTCTGATCCCCTCTGATTTACATAAATTAAAACTAAAAATTACATGAAAAGAAAAACAAAAACCTACACTATAAAGAATGAAAAACTGGACTAAATCTTATCTCTGCATGGTCGTCCCCATTTACAGTGAAAATTGAAATCACCTAGAGGGGGGTGAATAGGTGATAATGCTAATCTAATGAACTAAATGCGGAAATTAAAACTAATTGCAATAACACACAAGCAAGTATATGATATAGCAATATGAATCAATGCACAAAGTAAAGAGAGAGAGAGAGAGAGAGTAAGAGTCAATGGATCAAGCACAAACAACAAGATTTGTTTCGAGGTTCGAGCACCCAGCTCTACATCCCCACCTTCACCCAGAAGGATTTCGAATCCACTAGCTTGTCCACAAAGGACTCCCACACAGGGAACCTCTATCGAGGATTTGAGGCAATACAATAACTAGGAGTACCCAACTCCTCTCTTTACAACCACAACCTCTCACCGAGGATTTGAGGCAAAACAATGATCAAAATTTTTATTTTTTCATAAGCTTATGCATTGTTATTAAAATATCAATTGAAACATCAATTGAAACATGATAGGCATTAAAAAGTCAAGCTTATCAAACTCAAAATTTGTGCTTGAAAAATATAGAGATATAGTATGCACAAATAAAACATCTATATGTATGAAAAATTAGATACCAATCGAAATTGATACTCTTTGAAATGTAAGCATACATACATAAAAATATATGAGTATACAAAAAATGTCAATATTGATACCAATTGAAAGATTCCAATGATACCAAATGAAACAACGATAATATCAAGTGTATATCTCATATTTCTATCCTCCCAACTCATGCTCATGTTTAAACAGATTTTCAATACAAAGCATACATAGGCAAGGTCTCCCATCCAACCACCCTTAGAAGGTAGGAGTTTTCAAAAATAGGTTTGAAAGTATAATATGTTTGAAAATCTCTACCATAACGAAGAATACCGCAACTAGTTAAATGGAAAAACTTGTTAACTAGTATGAAATCCTTCAAGTAAGGAATAAAACAAAATTATATTTCATGAAATACATGTAAATCACATGGCACTAAACACTCGAAGTCCATAAAGCCCATACATACTCATGAAAACATAATCATGAGAAATATTTCAATAAGGTGAGTGTACAAGTGTAGTGTGAAACACATAATCATGAAATTTGGCAATAAAGCTCAATATTCCTTAAAACATGAAAATCATCAAAAACTATTTAATCTTCAAGGCATATGTATGTCTAGTATAAACTAAAGTATACATACATATCCAAAACATAACGAGTCCACAAATGTATATGCATTAAGGCACGTGGCTCAAAGGATGTATATGTATAGATATTAGTTTGGACAAGATAGACATATACATGAAGTTAAAACATATGAACATGAAAACATGGATAAAATGGGAATACAAGTCAAATGCATGAATCATCAAAACTAGACTATACTAGCACATCTAATGAGTACAAATGAGCGTTCAAGCACAAACATATAAAAATTTATTTGTGGCCCACTATATGTACAAGTATAAATCCTACTCTTAATGAAAACTAACATTTAAATATATATTCAAATCATGAAGCATCAAAACAAGTCATAAATCAACATGATATGATCATTATGTAAATCCACATACTATTAGAACTATGAATACATAATAGCTAAACAATGGTGAGAACACAAAAATAATGGTCCATATAATCAAGGGTGATCTCAAAAGCTATACATGCATGATTGGTAGTGAAAAATGCATTTTTATCATAACATTTACCATCACATTTCATATTTATTCATTTAATTCTGCACATTTATTAATATTTTGTAATTTATTGTGTGCAGGCCTCGAAATAATAAAAAGAAAGAATTAAAGCCTAAAAAGAGCCCAAAAGCCCATGTTTGAAGCCCAAGTGCAAAAGTGCAAATATCAAATGTCAAAATTGCAAATACAAAAGGGCCAAAGTTGCAAATACAAAGAAGAGGGAAGGATAGACTTCTATTCAACCCTAAACACTTGCGGGATGAGGATAAAAGTTAAAAGAAGAGAAGGAAATTCGTGGAAAAGATTTGGGATCTAGGTAACTTGCTTCCCAAGTTATATCCAAATCAAAAGATAAAGAGTCAGGATACAATTTTCAGAAGGATAAACCCAGATGGACGGACCAGAGGATGCCACGCGAGAAAGCGCGTGGCATTTGGCTACAAAAGTGCCGCGTTTCCGCGGCAAATTTCCCGTTTCCGCAGCAATCCTGAGGCAGTTGGCGATGCGTTTTCGTTGAGGAGTTGTGTAGGATCTATATAACAAGCAAAACAACACTAGAGGGGGGGTGAATAGTGTTATTTAAACTTTAAACAAATCACTTGCAGAAATTAAATAATCACAAGAGATTAAGCACAGAAAAACAAACGCAAACAGCGGAGAGTTATCCTGGTTCGGTCCTTGTGACCTACATCCAGTCCCCAAGCAAACGCTTGAGATTTTCCTTTACTTTCCTTGTGTACACCCTACAACAAGTGCCTTGTGCACCACTTGACAAACACCCTTTGCCAACGTGCACAACTTCTCTTCCACCAAGAGAACACGCCTTGTACAATCTTCTACACCCAAGAAGACTCCTTGTACAACTTTCTTTGAAATGAATACAATAACTTCCTATAGCCTTGATAAGGATCTGTAGTGGACAAGGTTCTGTATAGGAAGGTTTAACTTCAGAATTCTTCACAAGAGGAAATGGCTTTTGGTGAAGAAAGAAGTTGCAAATTTCAGTTTTCAGGATTCTGGAAATTTTGGCTTTGGAAATCTGATTGAAAGAATTAGTGAATGGCCTTAGGAATAACTTCTCTATATATAGATGTAGACTAGGGTCAGTTAGGGAAGTTATGGCATCAATTCAGACAATTTAAACATTTGAAAACGTTGCCAAATGAATCAGATAAGAGAAACTGTCCAACAGTCAGAAACTGCTTATAGTCGACTAGGATACTGGATTAGTCGACTAGGCTAGGCAAAAGTTCACTTATTAGTCGACTAGGAAAGATTGTTAGTCGACTAGGGAAGTGTCTGTTGGAAACAAAAGTTTCTGGATAACTGAAATTAGTCGACTGTAACTAACTTGTAGTCGACTTAAACACTGGATTAGTCGACTGGATAAAAAGGGTAGTCGACTAATTTTGTTTCAGAAAAGAAACAGAGAGTTGGATATTTTTTGTGTCAAAGATTAGTCGACTTGGAAATAGGGTTAGTCGACTAGAGTATCTGTTAGTCGACTAGGTAAGAAAGTCAAGTCGACTAATTTGGCTTACAGAGTCCAAACAGAGAGTTGAGAGTTTTTGTTCTAAGTGGACTAGTCGACTAGGGCTATATATCAAGTCGACTACATTGGGGTAGTCGACTATATCAATAGGGTAAGTCGACTTGGGAAGGGATTTTTGTGTGTAAGTAATCAAGGCTATTACAAATCTTTCTACGTTACACAACAACTTCCACAAACACCCATAAGCTTCAGTAATCTTCATCTAAGGTAGAGCAATCATCATGTGGTAGTAGTTCGTCCATCATCAAAATCTAGTAATTGGAGAGGCGTCAACATCTTGAACTTGTCAGGTTCCAACATTCTCCCCCTTTTTGATGATGACAACATATGTCTATGATGGCTCCCCCTGCAACAAAACTCCCCTGCAGTAACTAAGTTATATAAAAAAAATTTGTCCCTGCAGAAAATGTTAGGTTGCACCTGCATGATTATATGTTAGTATTCATAACATATATATGTCAAATAGTGTCACAATTTTGCACAACATGCAACATGCAGAATTTTCAGAATATACACACAGATACACATAGATACAGAAAGATACACATATCACTATATACAAACACAGATACACATATCACGATACACAAACACAGATATCACGATAACATAACAGAGTTACATAACAACATACGATAACATAACAGAGTTACATAACAACATTTCTCCCCTTTGTCATTACCAAAAAGAGAAGATACAGAGGTCTGAAACATAAACTAACAGAGTCTTTAAAAAAAGAAAATACATAATAGTTCTTCAAAAGCAAATAGCATAAAAAGACACTCCAACGCCAATAGCTTCAATCTTCGGATCCGGGAGGAGGAGGTGGGTGATGGATCTTGAGAAGACTGAGTATGGCTGATTGAGTAGACTCAATGGATTGCAGCCTAGTCATCATCATAGATTGATTCTCAAGAATGCGAGAGTGAGAATCCAACAAATTTTGTTGTTGAGATTGAAGGGATGCTATCTGGGCGGACATGGAATTATAGAAAGCATCGGCATATGGATTTGGTTGAGTTGGAGGAGGATCGGGTTGTGAAGATGTAGATGGACCATGTGGAGGACTTGGTGATTTAGAAGGAGGTTGTTGGGGTGCATGAGAAGGAAACTCAGGTAGCTTCATCCTATTAATGGCAGCACGATCAAAGAACTCAAAACTCTTTACAACAGTCTCTTCAGAAGCAAGATCAACATTATACTTCCGAAAGATTGGAGTGAGAAAGGCGCCAAATGGTAGGTGAGAAGAATGAAACTTGACCATGGTGTCAAAGATGATTTTAGCCCAATTAACGTCATGTCCAGCCATAATAGCATAGACACAGGACGATAATTCCCTTGAGTAGTAATTATAACTACCAGTCTTAGGGCAGATGTTATAGGAAAGGATTCTACCAATTAGACGGGGAATTGGCTTAAGCTTGTTGTTGGACATGGGTAGATGTTGTCCTGGTAGAAAGATAAGATCTAAAACATCTTCATCATCCATCACAATCTCATCAAGAGTGAGGCCAGAATATGGAATAGATAAGATACGGCCAATATTCTTGATAGAAAGCTTAATATGAACACCTTTAACATAGGATGCAAGATAGGTTTTATTTTCATTATCTTCAAAAGCTAAGTTGGTGTAGAATAGATAGATTAGAAAAGGATAATAAGCATCCTTAACTTCAGAGGAGAACATGTTATATAAATCACAATTTCTAAGATAATCCATGATATCATAATCATAAAAATCATCATATTTGATGAACCTTCCTGGTATGATATCTAATTGAGACAGACGAAGATAATCAGCCTCTAGCTGTGGATTTTTCAGATAAGTCCTAAAATCAACAGTGGTTGAAGAGGATGAACCAGGAGTGAATTTTGTTTTCTTGGAACGAGACATGATGAAAACGAAATTAACTCAAAGAGACAGTAGATAATGAAGTAATGAACTGAAATTGGAAAGATTTATACCCTGAAATGAAGAACTGGGAGAGGAATTGGAAGGAATTCGCTGGAAGAAGTCGTAGAACCCGGGTGCCCTAGTTTTTCTCCTTGGTCGACTGAAGCTCGGTTGGAAGGAGAGAATGAGGGATTATTTCTAGGGTTTGAGGTGATAAGGAAAGAAATGAATGGTTAAGATGAATCCTGGATATAAATCAATGGATAGGATTAAAAAATAATTGATATCGGATCCTTAACTTAAGTTATTGGGTCGGGTTTGAATCAAAAATCCGAAAACAGAAAAACAGAAATTCACAGTTTTAGTCGACTTACAGGACAAGGCTAGTCGACTAATAATAGGTCTAGTCGACTATAAATTGACTATAGTCGACTAATTCTGGACAAATCAGAAATTGAAGTTTCTGTTTGTTGCAGGAGTCGACTAGGAGATTTTTCAAGTCGACTAAGACTTTTATAAGTCGACTAATAAGAGTTATAAGTCGACTAACTTGCATAAAAATACTGCCTTTGAAAAAATCTAAGAAATTGTTTAAAAATCTGAAAAATTACAAATACCAAGATCTCTTCTAAATTTTATAAAGATATCTTCTTTTAGTGGTTTAGTTAATATATCAGCAACTTGATTATCAGTTGATATGAAATTTAAAGAAATATCACCTTTTAAAGCATGATCACGTAAAAAATGATGTCTAATATCAATATGTTTGGTACGTGAATGGTGAACTGGATTTTTAGATAGATTAATAGCACTTGTATTATCACACATAATAGGTGAATTTGTGAGAGTCATGCCATAATCAAGTAAGGTTTGTTTCATCCATATAATTTGGGCACATGCAACACTAGCAGCAATATATTCTGCCTCAGTTGTTGATAAGGATACGGAATTTTGCTTTTTACTGAACCAAGATACTAGTGAATGTCCCAAAAAGTGACAAGTACCACTAGTACTCTTCCGGTCAGATTTACAACCAGCAAAATCAGCATCACTATAAGATAATAAATCAAATGTGCATGACTTTGGATAAAATAAACCATAGTTGACAGTGTTATTTAAATATCTAAAAATCCTTTTCACGGCTTTAATATGTGATTCCTTAGGATTTGACTGATATCTAGCACATAAGCATACGCTAAACATTATATCAGGTCTACTAGAAGTAATATAAAGTAGAGAGCCAATCATACCTCTATAGAGTTTTTGATCGACATTCTTACCACTTTCATCTTTGTCCAAAAAGGTAGTTGTACTCATGGGAGTATTCTTGTGACCAGAATTTTCCATACCAAATCGCTTTAGAAGTTCCTTAGCGTATTTGCATTGGGAGATGAAGATTCCATCCTTCATTTGTTTGATTTGAAGACCGAGGAAGTAAGTGAGTTCGCCCATGTGGCTCATCTCAAATTCATTCTGCATAGTCTTAGAAAATTCTTGACAAAGATCATCATTAGTAGAACCAAATAATATATCATCAACATAAATCTGAATTATTAAGATATCTTTATGAACATGTTTGATAAAAAGAGTTGTATCTGCACTTCCCATTTTAAAATCAGAATTTAAAAGAAAACTCTTTAATCTATCATACCAAGCACGAGGTGCTTGTTTTAAACCATATAAAGCTTTTTTAAGTTTGAAAACATGGTTTGGAAATTTTTCATGTTCAAAACCTGGTGGTTGTTCAACATAAACAGTTTCTTTAATTATTCCATTTAAAAAGGCACTTTTAACATCCATTTGATATAATTTGAAATTCATAAAACATGAAAAAGCAAGTAATATACGAATTGATTCAAGTCTTGCAACTGGAGCATAAGTTTCATCGAAATCAATACCTTCTTCTTGATTATACCCTTGTGCTACTAATCTTGCCTTGTTCTTAATGACTTCACCGGATTCATTGAGTTTGTTCTTGAAGACCCATCTTGTACCGATGACGGGATGATCAGTAGGACGTTGCACAAGATCCCACACATCATTTCTTACAAATTGGTTCAACTCTTCCTGCATGGCAATTGTCCAATAATCATCCGCACATGCTTCGTTGATATTCTTCGGTTCAATGAGTGAAATGAAGGCAATTTGTGTCATGTAGTTCAACTTGGATCTCGTTTGAACGCCTTGATTTATATCTCCAATTACCAAATCTTGTGGATGATTCCTTACTTCAACATAGGCTTTCGGTAACTCGGTAGGAATCTCTTCATCCTTAGACAAGTTAGTATCAACAGAAGATATAACAATATTTTTATTAGGAGAAACTATAATATGATCATCATCATGTGGAGAATCATTAGAAACAAGTTTAGTCAAGGATTCATCAAATTTAACATGTAAAGATTCTTCAATAGTAAATGATTTTTTATTAAAAATTCTATATGCTTTACTATGAGTAGAATAGCCAACAAAAATACCTTCATTGGATCTAGCATCAAATTTATCTAAAGCATCTTTTGTATTTAAAATAAAACATTTACAACCAAAAATCTTAAAATATGAAACTTTTGGAATCCGATCATGAAACAATTCATAAGAGGTTTATTTAAAAATGGTCGAATAAGTACTCGATTTAAAACATAACAAGCAGTAGCAGTGGCTTCAGCCCAAAAGTATTTTGGTAAGTTACTATCCATAAGCATAGTTCTAGCACATTCTTACAAAGTCCTATTCTTTCTCTCTACAACACCATTTTGAGGAGATGCTCTAGGAAATGCAAAATTATGTGTAATACCATACTTATTACAGAAATTTGAAAAAGATTCATTCTAAATTCTCCTCCATGATCACTACGAATAGTGACTATGTTTAGAGACTTTTGATTTTGAATTCTTTTACAAAAACTTACAAATTCATCAAAAGTGTCATTTTTATTTTTCAGAAAAATCACCCATGTAAAACGTGAGTAATCATCTACAATGACAAAAACATATCTACTCTTATTTAATGAAGAAACACGAGTAGGACCAAATAAATCCAAATGCAATAATTCTAAAGGTCTTTTTGTAGAAACCAAATCTTTTGATTTAAAAGAAGATTTAACTTGTTTTCCTAATTGACAAGAATCACAAAAATAGTCCTTTTTGAAAGCAATTTTTGGAAGACCTTTAACTAAGTTAAATTTTGAAATCTTAGAAATAGTTTTCATATTCAAATGACCAAATCTTTTATGCCATAAAAAATAATCATTATTTGAAGCAATTAGACATAAATTTTCATTTGAAGACATGCATGCTATTGACAATTCATATATGTTATTATTTCGAAAACCTTTAAACAAAATATCTTTCATATTAGCATCATAAATAAGACAAACATCTTTTTCAAATACAATTTTATAACCCTTATCACATAATTGACTAATACTTAATAGATTATGTTTTAAACCACTTACCAAAAGAACATTTTCAATAAGAGGTTTTGAAAGATTACCAACAATGCCGGTTCCAATAACTTTTCCTTTGTTATTGTCTCCAAAGATCACTATACCTCCTTTTTTGATTTGTACGGAAGACAATAGTTGTATATGTCCGGTCATGTGTTTGGAACACCCACTATCAAGTATCCACTTTTCTTTGTTAGGTACCTATAAGATGAAACAATAAATATGGTACCCATCATGATAGGGTCCGAAAAAGGTTAGCCTTTAGGAACCCAAATCCAATTGGAATTTGGTTTCCATTTGTTAGTATAAACATAATTCTTAGAATTACACACATCATGTATAAAAGATGCAACATAAATATTCTTATCAATATTATTTAGATTCTTAGGAACCCATATATATTTGCATCTACTTCTTTTTGAAATATAATTTCTTTTTACAAAAGAATTGTATGGATTATGAACATGTGTAGATTTTACAAAATTACTCTTTGAAAAACCAATACCAACATGAGTAGGCTTATACATGTTATCTTTTGAAAAACCAAGACCAAAATGGTTGTTAGACATTTTTTGAGAAGATAATAACATATTTAAATTCTCTTTTCCTTTATTAAATTTATTTACATTTTTCAAAAGATCTTCATACTTAACTTTGAAACTTATCATATCTTTATCTAAAACATTAATTCTAGAACTTAAAGAAAAAGTTTCCTTTTTAAGTAAAGCATTCTCTTTTAAGAAAACTTCATTATCTCTTTTTAAAGATACAATAACTTTTTCAAATTCTTCTTTTTGTGAACTAAAAGATGATGTTTGAGAAACAAGAATTGAATTATCATTAATAAGTTTTTCATTTTCCTTTATTAGAACTTTATTTCTAATCTTTTCAGTTTTGAAATTACTATAAAGTTCATTAAAGGCTTCTAATAAAGCATCATAATCTTGTACCTCATCTTCTTGGGCCATGAAGCAAATATTGGCGGTTTCCTTTGCTTCTTCTTCGTCCTCAGAGGAAGATGAGTCGCTATCATCCCATGTTGCTTGAAAGGCCTTCTTATTCTTGTTGAACTTGTTGAAAGTCTTGAAGTGTCCTTTTGATTTCATCAATGGACAATCCTTCTTCATATGGCCTGGTTTGTTACACTTAAAACAAGTTGGAATTTCATTAGTATCTTTATTCTTATTATACTTACCTTGTTTTAAGAATCTTTTGAACTTCCTTGAAAGCATGGCCATTTCTTCTTCATCTTCATCCGAATTGTCCGTATCTGAAGATGCATGGAAGGCAAGAACTTTCTTCTTGGATTGATGTTGTTGTTCGTCCTTCTTTCTTTCTTCTATTTGCACTTCATATGCCATTAGATTACCGACTAGGTTTTCTAATGTCATGGTGGAGAGATCGTTTGCCTCTTCAATGGCGGTTGTCTTCTTCTCCCATTCCGGTGTGAGTGCTCGAAGGATCTTACGGACTCGTTCAACTTGAGTGTAGTCCTTTCCAAGGGATGCAAGAGTGTTGGTGATGTCGGTGAACCTTGTAACCATTTCGGATATGGTTTCGTTCTCCTTCATCTTGAACAATTCAAATCTGTGGACAAGAACTGAAATTTTAGATTCCTTAACCTTGTTCGTACCTTCGTGTGTTACCTCGAGTGTATGCCATATTTGATGTGCAGAGGTTGATGTAGACACACGGTTGAACTCTTCTTTGGTTAAGGCACAAAAGAGAGCGTTCATCGCCTTGGCATCCAGATTTGCATTCTTCTTTTGTTCTTCACTCCAAGCGTCATAGTTGGTTGTAGGCTTGGTGTATGCTGCTTCTACGATGTTCCAAAGGTCATAGTTCAGCGACTGCAAGTAGATCTTCATTCTACACTTCCAGTAATTGTAGTTGGTTCCGTCAAAGAGCGGTGGACGTTGTGTAGAATGCCCTTCTTTGAATTGGGATGATTGGAAATCCGTTGCCATCCTTGTATGATTGTTTGCCTTGAAACCTGCTCTGATACCAAATGTAGGATCTATATAACAAGCAAAACAACACTAGAGGGGGGGTGAATAGTGTTATTTAAACTTTAAACAAATCACTTGCAGAAATTAAATAATCACAAGAGATTAAGCACAGAAAAACAAACGCAAACAGCGGAGAGTTATCCTGGTTCGGTCCTTGTGACCTACATCCAGTCCCCAAGCAAACGCTTGAGATTTTCCTTTACTTTCCTTGTGTACACCCTACAACAAGTGCCTTGTGCACCACTTGACAAACACCCTTTGCCAACGTGCACAACTTCTCTTCCACCAAGAGAACACGCCTTGTACAATCTTCTACACCCAAGAAGACTCCTTGTACAACTTTCTTTGAAATGAATACAATAACTTCCTATAGCCTTGATAAGGATCTGTAGTGGACAAGGTTCTGTATAGGAAGGTTTAACTTCAGAATTCTTCACAAGAGGAAATGGCTTTTGGTGAAGAAAGAAGTTGCAAATTTCAGTTTTCAGGATTCTGGAAATTTTGGCTTTGGAAATCTGATTGAAAGAATTAGTGAATGGCCTTAGGAATAACTTCTCTATATATAGATGTAGACTAGGGTCAGTTAGGGAAGTTATGGCATCAATTCAGACAATTTAAACATTTGAAAACGTTGCCAAATGAATCAGATAAGAGAAACTGTCCAACAGTCAGAAACTGCTTATAGTCGACTAGGATACTGGATTAGTCGACTAGGCTAGGCAAAAGTTCACTTATTAGTCGACTAGGAAAGATTGTTAGTCGACTAGGGAAGTGTCTGTTGGAAACAAAAGTTTCTGGATAACTGAAATTAGTCGACTGTAACTAACTTGTAGTCGACTTAAACACTGGATTAGTCGACTGGATAAAGAGGGTAGTCGACTAATTTTGTTTCAGAAAAGAAACAGAGAGTTGGATATTTTTTGTGTCAAAGATTAGTCGACTTGGAAATAGGGTTAGTCGACTAGAGTATCTGTTAGTCGACTAGGTAAGAAAGTCAAGTCGACTAATTTGGCTTACAGAGTCCAAACAGAGAGTTGAGAGTTTTTGTTCTAAGTGGACTAGTCGACTAGGGCTATATATCAAGTCGACTACATTGGGGTAGTCGACTATATCAATAGGGTAAGTCGACTTGGGAAGGGATTTTTATGTGTAAGTAATCAAGGCTATTACAAATCTTTCTACGTTACACAACAACTTCCACAAACACCCATAAGCTTCAGTAATCTTCATCTAAGGTAGAGCAATCATCATGTGGTAGTAGTTCGTCCATCATCAAAATCTAGTAATTGGAGAGGCGTCAACATCTTGAACTTGTCAGGTTCCAACAAGTTGTACTGGGACTCTACTCCTATATCTCCTATAAATACCCCTGCAGAGCAACAGAGAAGGGGCGTCCAGAGGCAGAGCCAGAGGGCCAAATCTAGGGTTTAGGTTTTCTTCTTGTAGTTTAGATTTTCTTTCCTCCATTGTAATTTTATTTTTTCCTTTTTGTAAAAACTGAGAGGAGATGATGTTCTCATGGAGGAAGGGATCTACTTGTACTGACGGTGACAGTCGGTGTAAGTTTTATTTTTCCACCATTGTTTAATAATCGAATCGAGGTTTGTTTTGTTTTTTTATTATTTTTGTTTTTTTTGTTCTTGTTTAATCTTGTGTATCTCAGTATTTGCTTTTTTCTATTTTTCTCTCTAATGTCTTGCCCACCATGAGAACCAACTGCTTCGAGACTACCTAGCCGAAGAAGAGCCCTTGATGGCCTATGGCGATGAACAGGTCTTCATAGTTGTCTTTTATTTCATAGTGTAGATTAAGAAGGCGGACGATCCTATACGCCATGCTTGTACGCCTTCCAAGAAAAGGTAAATCATCGCAACGGTTCAAAAGGTAAGCAGACTGAAGAGGTATGTGTTTCTTTCTTTCTTTCTTTCTTTAGTTTAGATTTTATCGCTATCTCTCTCAAATTCTTTTCACCACACTTCCTTGTAAATACCATCATAACTAATAAAATAAATAAAAATTTTAGAGAATCTTACAAACGCTTCCATCGCTAGTCCCTCCCTGAGGATCACGACCCGCATAGCCTTGCTACAGCGATTCGAATTGAGCACTTGCACACCTTTAATTCTTAGATCTAATATTTTATATTTTGTGTGCAGGAAAAACTCAATCAAAATTTTGGCGCCGTTGCCGGGAGGGACGGTAAGTTTTCTCTAAAATAAAAAAAAATTATTAACTAATTCTTTTATTCTTTTCTATTTGCAGGTTTGGAGAACAGAAAAACAGCAGCAGAAGTGGACATATAGCAACTCTGTGCCTCTGCCCTCGAAGGCAGAGCAGCAGAGCCTGTTACTTTGCCGCGCAAACGCGGCAATAGCCGCGGTTCCGCGGCAGTAGCAGTGAACTACTAATCAATTTTCTGCAGGTTGCTGAAAATTGTAATATCTGCTTTCTGCTTTGTTAAAATTTGTTTTGTGATAACCCTGCTCACTGCTAATTAATTCAACAGTAAAATATTTGTTGTTAAAGATAAAAATTGATTAGACGTTTGCATATTAGGCACGTGCCTTTTTAATTACTTTATTTTACTGTTGAAGAGTGCTGGAGCAAGGCACGTACGCATTGCATGTAGAATAGGACTCATCTCTTGGTTGATTTTCATGCTTTGAGTGAATCTTATTTACATATCTTGTACACTTGCACAAAAATATCTTAAGGGCATAACCCATTAACAAGATAAGGTGGGGATTTCATCACCCTTCCTTAGCCTAAAAATCATATCCCAAGCACTCACTAACCCAAGCCTAACTTAAAATTAGTAGACGTTGGCCCTAGGGACATCTCAGACTCAATAGGAGATTATCCTAAGGGGAAAAGTGCTGGAAGTTGACTCCTGCCAAATCAGTGTCTAGGAAGGGGATTGAGAGCTGAAAGCCCGAAGATTGGTGGTTATTTAATTAAGGAACGTCTTTGACGGAAAACCTCCCACCACTGGCTGATTAATTTGTGGTCAAAGTCTGCACCCTACCTCCCGTGGACAGTCTAACCAGTTAGGAGTCGTCTAGGTCATAGGTCTACCCTAACTTAGGTTAGAAATTTTTCTTTTTTGTTTACTTGTTTGTTTGTTTTGTTTTTCTTTGATTGTGTTTGTGTGATATGGCATATAATAATTTCTCCAACTTTAATCCATATTACACACCTAACTATTTTTCGGATATTACCAACTAGGCATATCACAACTTTGACCAACCTAGTGTGCCGGAATGGTCTTATCCGAATGAATATAACCCATACCCCCCATCTTATGACCATAATTTTCATACTTTCAACTCTTCACAGAGTTCATGGAGTTTCGATTCCCCCGAGTCCAATTTTCAACCGACTTGTCCTCCGTCTCCACCTTGTCCACAATATTCCCAAGAGTCATACTCTGATCCACCCATTCAGAATAGAATACCATCTATCGGGGAAATGATAAGTATGCATGAGTCCAAGCAACAATTACCATCAATCGCAGACATGATTATGCGTGAGTCCACCGACTCACAACTTCATCACAATTACACTTCATCCTTTCAAGTCCAATCACAACAAGATGCACCTATCAACTATGAAAGGATGCTTGCAGCCATGACTCAGGCTAGATTAGCCCGTGATCATGATATAGATATGATGGTTCAATCTTTGCGTTCTCACCATCCGGCCAATTCTAATATCGCTGACCATTTTCTTAGAGCCGACGAACCAAGTTGCTTTGGACAACAAGATTCTAATTCAGTGCCGTCATGTGAACTTGCCGAAACTTCAAATTTTGATAACTTGGCAAGTTTTTTCTTTCCTGAAATAGATCTTGAGCATGAATATGATCATGAACCCCAACTTGATGATTCAATTTGCTTCCTGATTCAATAATGACTCCGGTGTCTCCACCTGATTTCACTTTTTCCGAGTCAACATTGGATCCTGTTCCAATTCATCATGAAATTGAATAACCCATTTTTGATGATCATATTGAACTTGACCAATTTTGCAATTTGAAAGTCCCATGGATAAATTGGCAAGTTCTCATTTTTATGAAATTGAACCCAATGAGATATGTGACATAGATTCTCAAATCTGTGATCAAGTTCAAATTCCCGAATCATTGTTGACTCCTGTTTTGTTACCCGACTTAGGTAATCTTTTAGAGTCAGTCTTGATTCCCACACCTATCATTCCTGAACTTGAATCACCAATATTGAGTCACATTCCATTGTGGGAGGATTATTGTGGACTTGAGCTTGAACTTATTGATTTGGACCCACTTCCTGAACCTAGCCCGACTCCTGAACAATTACTTGATTTAAGTTTCTTTCCTGAGTCGGTATTCGTTCCCGTACTTCCCATGTCCAAGTCAAGTATTCCATCTTTTCACACTCCATTTTGGGACAAGGCGGTTGACACAATTGACTCTGAAAATAATTATGAATTATGGAAATTTGATGGGGTGAAATTTTTAAAAAATGTTAATACAGACATCATTTTAGTGGGTTATACAAAAAAGATTTCTGGTGGGTTCCCCGAATTCCACAAAAAGTAGATTGGGCCGCATTTCGTGGACCAATTAGACCACCACCAGAACCACCACCTTAAGGTAACTTCTGCCTTCCCTTGTTCTTTTTCATGCATATATGCATTCATTCATACATTGAGGACAATGTATGAGATAAGTGCGGGGGTGGGCTTTACTAACATACTAATATAGGTAGAAACTAACAAAAATCTGCTAAAAAAAAAATCTGAAAAAAAAAAACCTTATAAAAAGGACAATATTTTGACTTATCTTTTGAAAGAAATCTAAGTTAATCTTAAGAATTAGGAAAATCATGATTAGGATTTCTAAAAACTTGGTCAAAATAAATAAATTGTTTAAATTTTAGGTATAGGAGGAGAAATTGAATAATTAATTAGTCTTGATTTTTACCTTAATGAAATTTGCATACCTAATGCATATCTAGGATTCTAAGACAAAGACCTTGTGCCTCATAAATAATAATAAAAAAAAATATCACCAATTGAGCTGGATACATGTGCCTCAAGAAGCATAAGTATTCACGCCTAAAGGTGAGTTCTAAATAAAATAAAGTCTTAGTTTTGTGGCCTAGTTCATTCGAATTTGAGTCCGCGGGGTGTTTCTCACCTGGTGCCCTAACGCCGACCGATTTGGGAGCACCGACTTTAAGTTCGCTACATGGGTGGATTAGAAATCCTAAGAAGACTGAGAAATATTATACATGTATTAACACATCTATTAGTCAATTAGTTAGGTATAAGGGCCTCAAGAAGCCTTGATACTTACACGAAAGAAAATTAGATGAGTTATACATGCTAAAAAAAAAATATTATTAACACATCTAATAGTCAATTAGTTAGGTATTAGGGCCTCAAGAAGCCTTGATGCTTACACGAAAGAAAATTAGATGAAGTTATAAAAATAATAAAGAGGCATGAGAGTCCAAGTTAAGGAATTCCTAGCAAAGTTATAAGGATACATATGATTTTTGGTAACGAAAAAGACTATATTAAAAGTTCAATTTTGACCCTTACCTAAAATGGATAACAATTTACTATAAAAAACTAAGTCTAAGAATGAATAAAAATGATAATCCTAAAACTTATAGACTACTTAGTCTTTTCAAAAGTATTTCAAATATTTCCTTTTTATGGATTTTGTGGGTGTAAACCGCTGAAAACCCTCACGAGACAACACTCGTCCTCTAGGGTAACCTAGGGGTTTAACGGCTTGTTGCACATGCTAAGTGCAACCGTGATTCCTACGAAAGTGAGTTAGGTTAGATTAATTTTTTTCTTTTCTTTTCTTTTTCTTTGTTTTTACTCGAGGACGAGCAAAAAGATAAGTGTGGGGGTGTGATTGGTAGTGAAAAATGCATTTTTATCATAACATTTACCATCACATTTTTCATATTTATTCATTTAATTCTGCACATTTATTAATATTTTGTAATTTATTGTGTGCAGGCCTCAAAATAATAAAAAGAAAGAATTAAAGCCTAAAAAGAGCCCAAAAGCCCATGTTTGAAGTCCAAGTGCAAAAGTGCAAATATCAAATGTCAAAATTGCAAATACAAAAGGGCCAAAGTTACAAATACAAAGAAGAGGGTAGGATAGACTTCTATTCAACCCTAAACACTTGCGGGATGAGGATAAACGTTAAAGAAGAGAAGGAAATTCGTGGAAAAGATTTGGGATCTAGGTAACTTGCTTCCCAAGTTATATCCAAATCAAAAGATGAAGAGTCAGGATACAATTTCCAGAAGGATAAACCCAGATGGACGGACTAGAGGATGCCACGCGAGAAAGCGCGTGGCATTTGGCTACAAAAGTGCCGCGTTTTCGCGGCAAATTTCCCGTTTCGCAGCAATCCTGAGGCGGTTGGCGATGCGTTTTCGTTGAGGAGTTGTACTGGGACTCTACTTCCTATATCTCCTATAAATACCCCTGCAGAGCAACAGAGAAGGGGCGTCCAGAGGCAGAGCCAGAGGGCCAAATCTAGGGTTTAGGTTTTCTTCTTGTAGTTTAGATTTTCTTTCCTCCATTGTAATTTTATTTTTTTCCTTTTTGTAAAAACTGAGAGGAGATGATGTTCTCATGGAGGAAGGGATCTACTTGTACTGACGGTGACAGTCGGTGTAAGTTTTATTTTTCCACCATTGTTTAATAATCGAATCGAGGTTTGTTTTTGTTTTTTTATTATTTTGTTTTTTTTGTTCTTGTTTAATCTGTGTATCTCAGTATTTGCTTTTTTCTATTTTCTCTCTAATGTCTTGCCCACCATGAGAACCAACTGCTTCGAGACTACCTAGCCGAAGAAGAGCCCTTGATGGCCTATGGCGATGAACAGGTCTTCATAGTTGTCTTTTATTTCATAGTGTAGATTAAGAAGGCGGACGATCCTATACGCCATGCTTGTACGCCTTCCAAGAAAAGGTAAATCATCGCAACGGTTCAAAAGGTAAGCAGACTGAAGAGGTACGTGTTTCTTTCTTTCTTTCTTTCTTTAGTTTAGATTTTTATCGCTATCTCTCTCAAATTCTTTTCACCACACTTCCTTGTAAATACCATCATAACTAATAAAATAAATAAAAATTTTAGAGAATCTTACAAACGCTTCCATCGCTAGTCCCTCCCTGAGGATCACGACCCGCATAGCCTTGCTACAGCGGATTCGAATTGAGCACTTGCACACCTTTAATTCTCAGATCTAATATTTTATATTTTGTGTGCAGAAAAAACTCAATCAATGCATGTCAAAGGTCTAATAATCATGGCATTATCATAACATCTATAAACATCAAAACATGAAGCATTAAAACAAAACATCACAAACATCCATATGATCATTATGTATATGCATGTGCATTTGATTTAGGACATACATATTAGTTAAAAACAAAGTGAGAACACATAGATATAGATCCATATAAAATATGGGTGTCTCAAATAACTAAACATGTATATCACTAATCTAATGTACATGGCATAAGCATAATGAACAATAAAACATGACATGCTATAAATCAATGATGTGAAAGCATGTAAATAAAAACGGGAGTTAGAGATCGATACCAAAACCGATGAAGGCACCTCTCTAGTTCTCCAAACCAAGGTGGTCTTCCACCAAACCTTCCCTTGAAAGTGATTCATCCAAATGGTCATCATGAAGCTCGGAACGCATCCACTCTAAGGTACCGCTACTCTCACGTCATGTGAGAGCCCACACCTACATCAAATACAAAGGGGTGGTCTTTGGTACCAATTTCCTTTTGGGTCCATAGGGGTTAGAACCTTTCCTAACCCAAACAAAATTAGTTGCTAAATTAACATCATGTATACGATCATAACAAAATTTAGCAAGGTGGCCCTTTCGTTCACAATGTGTACAAGTGTACACATGAGCATACATAGTGTGAAAGTTGTGACCGTGAGTAGCATGTGTATGCCGTGGAGGGTGTGCATGCAAAGATGGAACTTGTTTCTTTCGAACCAAGGATTCCAAGCGTGTATGATTCAAAGCACATTGGCTCAAGGTGGAGCCCAAACAATCAACACTTTTCTTCAAAACATTTATATCATTTTCAATACTAGAAGATAAAGTGGAGCATGCAATAGATGTGCTTGGTGAAGCTACACTAGCATGGCAAACATGTGAGTCTATATCAATTTTTAAAGATTCATTTTTCTTTAAAATTAAATCTAATTCTTTTGTGATGAAATCAATTTCATTTTTCAAAGAATGATTATCTTTTAAATAAAATCTAATTTTGAAGATAAAACTTCATTGTTTTTCAAAACATCATGACAATCATTTTTACTTTTCAAAAATTCATTTTCTTAGGGTAAGGTCTAGTTGAGATTTAAGTGAGTCACGTTCACTAGCAATCTCTTCCTTCTCTTGCAAAATCAGTTCAAAACTTGAACACAAATCCTTATATTCTTCTTTTAATTCAAAATTTTTCTTTTTCAAAAGGTCATGTTTTTCTAAAAAAATTTCAAGCTTTGTAGCAAGTTCTACATTTAAGGTTTGTACTTCTAAACACCCATAGCAGTAGGAACTAGAGCTATCATCTAGTTGAGATTCCGATTGTATCTCAAGGGAGTCATTCCCTTGGACCACGAGGCAACGCTCGTCGGACTTGTCTCTCCTAGATCTCCTCATCTTATCGATAATCTTTGGTAGCTCGGGAGAAGTCAAAATGCTCCAAACTGTAAAAGCCGAATCATAGTGAGCAAACACATATAAAAGATCTTTATCAAGAGATGCTCTAAGTGTCTTAAGGGCTAGTGCATTGGCCTTTTTATGTTTGCTATCATTGGGGTAGGATTCCTTGGTAATGGCTTGATAAACTTTATATCCTAATGCTTTTAAATGACAACTCATCTTGGCCTTCCAAATATCAAGTCTAGAAATATCAAACATAGGAGGGCTATCCATGAGTGCAAACTATATGTGTGCAAATGCAAAAGAAGATTAGCAAACCAAGATCTCACTCCTAGGTGGTTAAACCTAAATATCAGGAGCGTAGGCTCTGATACCAATTGAAATCACCTAAAGGGGGGGTGAATAGGTGATAATGTTAATCTAATGAACTAAATGCAGAATTTAAAACTAATTACAACAACACACAAGCAATTATATGATATAGCAATATGAATCAATGCACAAAGTAGAGAGAGAGAGTAAGAGTCAATGGATCAAGCGCAAACAACAAGATTTGTTTCGAGGTTCGAGCACCCAGCTCTACATCCCGCCTTCACCTAGAAGGATTTCGAATCCACTAGCTTATCCACAAAGGACTCCCACACAGGGAACCTCCACCGAGGATTTGGGGCAATACAATAATTAGGAGTACCCAACTCCTCTCTTTATAACCACAACCTCTCATTAGAGGCAAAGCACCAAGCCAACCAAAACAATCACCTCACAACTTGAGGGATAAGCACAAAGCTACACAAGGATCACCTCACAACTAGAGGGATGCAACCCACTTGCACAACCTCCTCAACACTATGAGGGAAAGGCACAAAGCCAAGCAAAAGTAGGGTTTACAACTTGGTGATCAAAAGATCACAAACCAATCTCTTTTTCCATAAACACCAAGACCCTGTAGATAGGATAGAATGAAGCTCAAGTGTGGAAAACTAAAGGAATGGAAAACAAATACTCAAAGAAAATCCTTGGAAAAAATTGAAATCAAGATAAAGAAGTTGAATAAAAACTCTTTTCCCAAAAACACTTTTCTTTGATTTTCCAAACCCTAGAAAAACACCAAATAGATTGTAAAGATTTTAGCCCAAAAACTCTTTTTGATTGCTGTAAAAACACTGGTAAGATCAGAAATTTAGCTCTCTAAAAACTTGTTGAAAACTATTAAGAGAAAACCCAATTTATAGCTTCTTTAAAAATATAGCCGTTTCAGCCAAAAATGGTCAGATTTGACCATCCGGTTGACCGGCCAACAGTCAATTTTTGACCGTTAGCAGCTACCGGTCGACCGCCCGGTCGACCGTGCCCTGAACCAGAGAGCAACGGCTCTCTGGCCGGTCGACCGCTCGGTCGACCAGAGCAAACCCGAGAGTGGGTTGCTCACAGTCGGTCGACCGCTCGGTCGACCAGCTCAACGGGCTGGCTGCGTGCACGTATCCGTGCACGTCCGGTCGACCGCTACGGTTGACCGGCTCCTGGTCCGGTCGACCACACGGTCGACCGCCAGAACCTGGCAGCTCACAAATAGGGATTGAAAACTGGATTTTTAAAGTCTTAAAAATTCCCATAAAATCTCTAAAAATTCCACAAAAATAGTTTTATCATTTTACATTGAAATATAAACTTGTGTTAAAATTTTCAACACAAATTTCAAACATTTTGAACCATTTTTGTGTTATGGAAATATTGCCGAAAACCAAAACCCGTATTTTTCCAAACTTAGATTTTTCAAATGAACATCCGATTTTTCCAAAACTTATCCAAATACAAAAACATGATACTTAAACACTTTAAAGCATGATGCATATGGATAGAAATCCAATATACATGAAACATATACATATCAAAGTTTTTGACTTTATTTCCAAAAATAATGTTTTGTTAAAACACAAAACCTAAAACACATGAATAGGTATATCAAATTAAGTTTGTCTAGGATATGAAGCATACATGTATATAGAACATATCTAATATACATAAACACATGTAAACTTGTTTTGATACTTATCTATTCATGAAAACCAAGATCGGTTAAGTCAATCAAACTGAAATACCGAATCCAAAACATAAAACGTGTGTGTATTGTGAACTTGAGCATATCATACTATTCTAATCTTTACACATGGATCTAAAACAAACTAAACTAGGTACCGAAGTCTTCTTGTAGAGCGCCGTCTCCAAGCCGACTCGATCCAAAACACTGTGATCCACCGAGCTAGACTCCAACGAGTGCTATGTAAGATCTTGATGCTCGGGCTCTGGAATCACCATGTGAAAGCTTCCAAACCATCTTGTTGAAGCTAATCACCTACTAATATCTTGAATAAAGATCTGAAACTAAAATCACAAGATTATTAGTACACATAACTACATGAGTTAATCATCATCAAAACTAGAGTGGAAGGTCTCTGGGCCAACAAAAATCCTGCCTTTTATAGGCAAAAACCCAGAGGGGAGAGGTGTGAGAAGATAGGGGGAGCAAACGCTCCCCCTAACTCACTAACCAAGCTGCGGAAACGCGGCTTTGGCCGCGTTTTCGGGGCCAGGGTATGGCCAGGTGGCCACACCCTGTTGGTGGTGCTCCCCGGCTTCTCAATTTGTCTTTTTCTTCAGCTGGATTTGCAGTTTAAATCCGGGATTTTGACGAAATGGCCTTTTGATCCTTGGCTTCAACCGATCGATTTGTAGGGATTTGTTCTAACTGATTTTCAACTGATCTGAACTGACCTGATTTGCCTTGATTTACTGAGTTCGAATTAATTATGATTTAATTCATAATTTGATGGGCTTTTGGGCTCATTTCTCTTCACTCTCCTTTAGGAATGGGCCTGCAAATAAATTAAACATTTAATTAGGAAAAAACAGAGTTTATTCTATAATAAGTATGAGAATATGATAATAAATGTACAATATTAGTGACCAATCATACCCCCATACCTATCTTTTGTTCGTCCTCGAGCAAAACAACTAAACTATACTAAGGATTATTAGACCACTTTCGCAGGTCACACGATTGCACTGAGCATGTGCAATAAGCCGTTAAACCTCTAGGTTATCCCTAGAGGACGAGTTATGTCTCGTGAGGGTTTTCAGTGGATTACACCCACAAAATCCATAAAGAAAGAGAAACAAAGAGTTAGTATTTCCGAAAAGCATTTTGAAAGAGAAAAATATTTAAAATATAATTGTAAGATTTAAGTAATCTATAAGTTATAGGAAAACTGAATTTTTCATTCCTAAACTTAATCTCTATTCAAAAATTTGTTATCAATCAAAGAAAGGAGTCAAATTGTACTTCTCATTTAGTCTATTACTTTATCCTAAGTCATATGCACCGTGTGACCTGAAAATTTTGACTAAGGATTCATTAACTCTAACTCTTATGCTTATTTATTTATATATTTACTTTTTTGTGGTATTATTCCTTAGTTCTATTAGGCTTTCTAATCTGCTCATGTAACAAACCTTTAATCGATGACTCCCTAACCAGACGGTCTTAGGGCACCGGGTGAGAAAACATCCCAAGGACTCAAGGACTCGAGCATACAAGGCCACAAAACTAAGGATTTTATTATATGAATCCCTTTTAGGCGTGAATACTTATGCTTTATTAGGCACAAATACCTAGCTTAATCAGAGAATTTATATATATATATATATATTTTAAACTTATCTAATCATCTTTCGCATAAATACTAAGGCTTACTTAGGCCAAAGCACAGCTAATCAATAATTAGATTTGTTCATCTTTGATAGATATTTTTTTTCTTTTTTTTTATAAGGCATAGGAATCTTCATTTTTTGAACCCTAAGTGTGTAAGTGTATGAAGTGTGCATATTTCATTAAGGTAAAGATCAAAGACTAAATTACTGTGATAAATTAACTTCCTAACTCTAAAAATCAAACAAATAATCTTATTTTGACCAAGTTTAAGAGATACTAATTTTGATTTTCCTATTCCTTAAAATTGACTTAATTTCTTACAAAAAATATGTCAAAATATTGTTTCTATTTTCAAAAAGATTTTTAAAAGTAAGGAAAATGTTAATTTTTTTAATAAAAAGAAAAACCTAAGTTATATTAGAACCCTTCCCCACACTTATCTCATGCATTGTCCTTAATATATGAATTAATGCATAGATGCATGAAAAAGAAGAAAGGGAAGGAAAATGTTACCTTAAGGTGGTGGTTCCGGTGGTGGTCTTATTGGTCCACGAAATGCGGCCCAATCGACTTTTCGTGGAGTTCGGAGGAACCCACCAGAAATCTCTTTTATATAACCCACTAAAATGATGTATATATGAACGTTTTTATTAAAAATTTAACCCCATCTAATTTTCAAATTCCATAATTAATTTCGGAGTCAATTTTGTCAACCGCCTTGTCCCAAAATGGAGTGCGAAAAGATAGAATGATTGACTCAGGAAGTACTGGAACTAATACCGACTCAGGAAAGTGACTTAAGTCAAGTAAAGGTTCAGGAGTCGAGATTGGCTCAAGAAGTGGGTCCAAATCAAGAAGTTGAAATTCATGTCCACATTCAGTTTCCCACAATGGAATGTGACTTAATATTGGTGATTCAAGTTCAAGAATGACAGGTGTGGGAATCAAAACTGACTCTAAAATATTACTCAAGCCGGGTAACAAAATAGGAGTCAATATTGATTCAAAAATTTGAACTCGATCACAAATTTGAGAATCTAGGTCACATTTCTCATTGAGTTCAATTTCATAAAAATGAGAACTTGCCAATTTGTCAATAGGACTTTCAAAAGTGTGAAATTGGTCAAGTTCAATATGATGATCATCAAAGATAGGTGATTCAATTTCATGATGAATTGGCACAGGATCCAATGTTGACTCGGGAAAAAGATTGAAATCAGGTGAAGACACCGGAGTCATTATTGAATCAGGAAGTAGAATTGAATCACTAAGTTGATATTCATGATCATATTCATTATCAAGTTCAATTTCAGGAAAGGGATAACTTGCCAAACTGTCAATGTCATTTTCAAAATTTAGAGTTTGGGCAAGTTTAAATGATTGTTCTGAAATGGAACCTTGTTTTCCAAAACAAAATGACTCTTTGGTTCTAACAGAATGGTTAGCACATCAGAACTGGCCAAACGGTGAGAACGTAGAGTTTGGACCATCATATCTATGTCATGATTACGAGCGTTTTGAGTCTGAATCATGGCTTCAAGCATCTTTTCATAGTTGACCGGTTCATCATTTTGTTGAAAAGTTGGAGTGTTGTCTTGGAATTGGTGGAGAAATTGTGAGTCCATCAGATTTTGTGATTGTTATTTGGACTCACGCGTACTCATTTCCAAAATTGATGGTTTTCTATTTTGGACTGGTGGAACTGAGTATGAATCTTGGAAATATTATGGACAAGGTGGATAAGGAGGGCAAGTTGGTTGAAAATTAGACTCGGGGGAGGTGAATTCCCACTGACTCTGTGAAGAGTTGAAATTATTCTGGAAATTATGGTTATAAGATTGGGGGCATGGGTTATATTGATTCGGATAAGACCAATCCGGCACACTAGGTTGGTTAAAGTTATGATATGCCGGGTTGGTAATATTTGAAAAAGAGGTGGTGTGTAATATGGATTACCATTAAAATTTGAAAAATTATTGTTATAAGCCATATCACACAATAAAATACAAATAAACAAAAAACAAACAAACAAATAAGCAAACAAAAAAGAAAAAATTCTAACCTAATTTAGGGTAGACCTTTGACCTAGACGACTCCTAATTGGTTAGACTGTCCATAAGAGGTATAATACAGACTTTGACCACAAGCTAATCAGCCAGGTCAAGGCAAGATTGGTGGGAGGTTATCCGTCAAAGACGTTCCTTAATTAAGTAACCATCAACCTTCGGGCTTTTGGCCCTTAATCCCCTTCCTAGACACTGATTTGGCAGGAGTCAAATTCCAACACCTTTCCCCCTTAAGATAATCTCCTAATTGAGTCCGAGATGTCCCTAGGGCCAACGTCTACTCATTTTTAGTTAGGTTTAGGCTAGTGAGTGAGGAGATTGTTTGTGGGATAAGGGAGGGTAATGACTTTCCCACCTTATCTTGTTTATAGGATAAGCCCTTAGATCAATTTAGTGTAGTGTATAAGAAAAGCAACACTTAAGCAATGTAAACAATCCAAAAGTGTTCTTATACTAGATGCTATGCACACGTACCTTTGCTCCAGCACTCTTCAACAGTAAATAGAAAATGTAATGAAATAGACACGTGCCTAAATGCAAAGTCTAAATCATTTTAGCATTTACAATCATCATTTTACTGTTGAGGTTAGAAAGTAAATACAGTGAATCAAATAAGGAAATAAATGCTACAGATATTTAAATTGCACAATTCAGCCAACCTGCAGAAAATACAGGTTAGTAGTTCACTCAGTTTGCCACAGGACTGTAGCAAATCTGAGGGCTCTTGGCTCTGCTTTCTTGAGCAGAGTCCAAGGCCACTTATGTGTCCACTGCAGCAAGAATTCCTTGTTATTAAATCTGTACAGAAAATAAAGAAGAAAGTTAACCAAAAATGTAAACTTTAAAGGGAATTACTTACCGTCCCTCCCCAGCAACGGCGCTAAAATTTGATTGAGTTCTTACCTGCACAAAAATAAAGAATTTCAGATCTAAGAATAGGATGTGCAAGGTGCTCAATTCTACCGCAATAGCAAGTGGCTATGCGGGTCGTGATCCACAAGGAGGGACTAGCGATAGAAGCTTTTTAGTAAGTTTTCTTTTAAGATACAAAGTATGGTTAAAGTTCTTCTTTAGTTCTTTAAAAAGAAAAGAGCAAAATTAGGTTAAAGTGAAGTTAGAGAGAAAGCGGTAGAATAAGAAGGTGGAGAATTAAGAAGTGATTTGTACAAATGAGATTGAAAAAAGAGTGATAAAAGAAGTGGTTGTTGGTGATCTAAACTAAAGAATAAAAGAAAAGAAAAAAAATTACTTACCTCTTTTGGCCAAATGCTTACCTTGAATCTTGTGCAATGGAGTTACCTTGAAGCGAGGCGATCAACGTATAGCCCATAAGAGTTGATTCCCGTTTCCTCCACATTATATCATCAAGACGTTGCAAGTATGAAGTGATACAGAATGAAACTCAAAATCCATCGTCATGGGCTATCGGCGGCACTCGCAAAGGTAAGGCTCTTTCGATGCTTTTAGACTCACTTGGATAACAATTGTACCAAAGAAGAAAAGTAGAGAAGAAGAAGAAGAACACAAAAACAAAGTGCATACAAAAGGGAACTACAGATTTGATTTTATAACAATAAGAGAAAAGAAGGAAATCTTATACCGGTGTCACTCTCAGCACAGGCTTCGTTCTCTTTCTCCTATGAAACTCTGATCTCCTCTGATTTACATAAATTAAAACTAAAAATTACATGAAAAGAAAAACAAAAACCTACACTATAAAGAATGAAAAACTGGACTAAATCCTATCTCTGCATGGTCGTCCCCATTTACAGTGAAAATCCTGCCTTTTATAGGCCCAGAGGGGAGAGGTGTGAGAAGATAGGGGGAGCAAACGCTCCCCTAACTCACTAACCAAGCCACGAAAACGCGGCTTTGGCCGCGTTTCCAGGGCCAGGGTGTGGCCAGGTGGCCACACCCTGTTGGTGGTGCTCCCCGGCTTCTCGATTTGTCTTTATCTTCAGCTGGATTTGCAGTTTAAGTCCTGGATTTTGACGAAATGGCCTTTGATCCTTGGCTTTAACCGATCGATTTGTAGGGATTTGTTCTAACTAATTTTCAACTGATCTGAACTGACCAGATCTGCCCTGATTTACTGAGTTCGAATTAATTCTGATTTAATTCAGAATTTGAAGGGCTTTTGGGCTCATTTCTCTTCACTCTTCTTTAGGAATGGGCCTGTAAATAAATTAAACATTTAATTAGAAAAAAGCAGAGTTTATTCTATAATAAGTATGAGAACATGATAATAAATGTGCAATATTAGTGACCAATCATTAGTTGACTTACTATTTTTTTCTAGTCGACTAATACCTGGCCTAGTCGACTAATCTCTTAGTCTGGTCGACTAGTTTCAGTTTTTAGAAACTTGTCCTTTGATTTAATCTTGACCTAGTCGACTTGGTCTCTTTTGTAGTCGACTAACCTAGTCTAAATTGCCTACTCTAGTCAACTAACCCCATATATCTAGTCGACTAATGACAGTTTCTGACTGTTAGACAGTTTCTGTTTTCTGGTGTTTTATCCAATGTTTATATATTCAAAATTGACCGATAACTACAATAACTGACTATGGATTTCAACTATAAATAGGTATGTTATCCTAGGCTAAAACACCAATTCAAATCAAAAGTTTTCTGACCAAAAACTCTGTTCAAAATTCTAGTTTTCTGAAAACTTGTTTTCACTTTCTGTTTCTTCACCAATTCCTACTTTATTGTGAAGATTTCTGAAAGTCCACCTATAATAGCCCTTGTCCACGATCACATACAGAATTAAGGATTATAGGATCATTTGTAATCACTCAAAGAGGAGCATTGTACAAGAGCGTTTTCGGGTTGAAGAGAGTTTGTATAAGGTGTTGTGGTCTTCTTGGTTGTAAGAAGAGTTGTACACATTTGGCAAAGGGGATTTGTCAAGTGGTGTGCAAGCTGTTGATTTTGGGTGTACAAAGTCAAAGGATAAAGGAAAATCTTAAGCGGGTGGCTTGGGGACTGGATGTAGGTCACGAGGACCGAACCAGGATAAATCTCTTGTGTTTGCGTTTGTTTATCTTTTCTGAGATTTAATTTCCTTTATTGCAAGTACTTTATTTTTATAACGCTAATATCTTTGTTTGAGTGTTGACGTATATTCTAGATCCTACAATTGGCATCATCTCGGGACCAACATTATCTCCTCCTCTGAATTAGTTAGCGAGGCAACATCAGTTTCTGTTTCCCTGGAGGAAGCACTCCACCTTGCAGGGCGAGGCTCTTGCTTTGCCTCTGGACTTCCTGCTGGTAACAATGGTCCACTCTGGCCTTCCATGAGGTCAGGATAAGCCCGCATGGTCTCTCTTTGAGGAGTAAGAATAGGTATAAGACCTTTCTCTTACTGGTGGTGTGGATCTGTATTGATCACCTTTAGTTCCTCTTTCGGGATGGGAACTACTCCGGCTGGCGTTAGAGACTGTACCCCGAACCGAAGAAATGATGTCATGTTAATCGTCACCTTCTTCTGTTCCAGGCAGAGCTTGAGCACTTCTGCATCAATCAAAACTTGAAGGATGTCTTTGAAGATGTAGTAACTCTTAGTAGGGTGTCCCAGCATCATATGGTACAAGCAGTAATTAGGGTTGTCGATCTTTCCCACCTCCTCAGGACGTCTAACTTTGAGAAGCTTCATTCTGTTGCTCTTATTGAGTAGCTTGAATAGCGAACAACATACTCATCCTTAAAGGAGTACTACTTATTGGCGCGTGGCTGGCTTGAAAAGCTACTCCCTCAAGCCGGTTGGAGCTTAAAGGGAGACTTCTTGCCAGTGTATCCTTCTTTTTAACTTGAAAAGACGCTTCTGGCGCGCGTCTTGTCGACTTCTCGGGTCTGGGCTTGCCTTCTTCTGTCTTAACCCTAGCGACGATCTCCTCTGCTTGCTCGCCTTGCTAGACTAACTGCATCCAGGTATGGCTCTCAGTCACTCCTATCTGAGTTAGAAGTGAAGTTTGTAAATTATGGTAGCATGTTTCCCCCAAGATGGCCTGAGGTATACCATAGGGACATCAGAGTGCCATATTCTGAAATCTCTCCACAAACGCCTTAACTGGCTCTCCTCTCTATTGTCTCGTCGCCAGGAGAGTTGGCATGGTAATCTTCGAATCATCTTCGAAGAAATAGGTGAGGAAGAGCTTCTCCAGATCACCCCAGTTCTTAATAAAACCTTCGGGGAGCTTCATGAACCATTCAAAAGCAATCCCTTTAAGGGTTCCAATGAATAAACGTGTCAAGATAGCATCGTTTGATACTATATTCCCGGTCTGGGACTTGAAGTAGTATATGTGCTGGTTCGGTGACTCCTTGCCGTCAAAGGTCTATCGGGTCGGAGCTTTAAACTTGGGAGGGTACGATGAAAGTACACCTAGAGGGGGGTGAATAGGTGTACCGCTAATCTAATGAACTAAATGCGGAAATTAAAACTAATTTGCAACAACACTTAGTGCAACCAACGAGTGAAGCCGAATTCCCCGTGAAGGGCTCTGGACTAACTCCTTTTGATTCCTCTGAATAAGAGTTGAGGCGCTATATGAAGCTCTCGTGGTTAAGCACAAGTGAGGCACACACAAACAATCCAAGCAAATAATGTATGAATGAGCAATATGAATAGATGCAAGGCACAAATAAGAGAGAGAGAGAGAGAGTTTAGAGTCAATAGATCAAACGCAAATAACAAGATGTGTTTCGAGGTTCGAGCACCGAGCTCTACGTCCCCGCCTTCACCGAGAAGGATTTCCAATCCACTAGGAGTACCGAACTCCTCTCTCAACCAATACAACCTCCACCGAGGCAATACAAATGGTCTACCGAAGACCGGAGTACCAAACTCCACTAATACAACCAAATCCACCTCACCAAGAGGGATACAAGCACCAACTCCAACTCCACCTCACCAAGAGGGAGTAAACTACAACCTCAACCTCTACCAAAGAGGGAGCAACCAACAACCCAAATCCACCTCTACCAAAGAGGGATATCCAAATAAAAAGGGTTATAACAAAGTGGTATATCTCAACTACAAACCAAAACCTTTTCCCACAAATAAATGATCCTAAATAGATAGGATATGAGATATAGCTCAAGTGTGAAAAACCAAGAGTTTGGAAAACAAAAACTCAAAGAAAAATACTTGGGAAAACTCTTTGAAGATGATGGAAATGAAGAACAAACACAAATCTCCCAAATTTCTATTTTCTTTGATTTTTTCAAAAACCCTAAAAACCAATAAGATGAATCTTTTGAAGCACTAAAGCACTTTTGAAAACTTGTTGGAAAACACAAGAGAGTAGGATTTTTCTTGTTAAAAATCTTAGCCAAAATCCCAAAGAAATGGGGCTTATATAGCCTCTAACAAAAAATTAGCCGTTAGGCTGACTTTTCAGCCTAGGCGGCTGGCGGTCGACCGCCCGGTCGACCGCCTACGGTCAAAAAAATGACCGTTGGAAGCCAGCGGTCGACCGGCCGGTCGACCGTAAAAATCCAGAGAGCAAAGCTCTCTGGCCGATCGACCGCACGGTCGACCGCCCAAGTGCCTAGCCAACGTGTACAGGTGTGGGACGATCGACCGACTCTGGGTCTGGTCGACCGGCCCGGTCGACCGCCAGAGGCTGGCAGAAGGCAATCTGGGTCAGAAAATTGGATTTTAAATAATTCTAATAAATCCCATAAAACTTCTAAAAATTCACAAAAATAGTTTCTAACTTTATATATGATATATAAACATGTGATAAAAATTTCCACACAAATATCAAACATTTTAAACCATTTTTGTGTAATGGAAAAATTACTGAAAACCAAAACCTGTATTTTTTCAAACTTAGACTTTTCAAATAAACTTTGTCCAAAACATATCCAAATACAAAAACATGATACTTAATCATTTTAAAACATGTTGCATATGGACATAGGTCCAACATACATGAAACATATACATATCATTGTTTTTTACTTTATTTACCAAAATATGTTTTGTTAAAAATACCAAACCTAAACCATATGAGTAGGTAAGTCAAAATAAGTTTGTTTAGGAAGTTAAGCATGCATGTATGTAGAATGAATCTACTATACATAAACCATTTAAACTTGTTTTGATCTAACTATCCATGAAAACCAATATCGGTTAAACCAAAAACCGAAAACCAATATCCAAAACATAAAACGTGTGTGTATTGTGAACTTGAGCATATCACACTATCTAATCTTTACACATGGATCTAAAACACAAAACTAAACTAGGTACCGAGGTCTTCTTGACGAACTCCGTCTTCAAGTTGACTCGATCCAAAACTCTGTGATCCACCGAGCTTGACTCCAACGAGTGCTATATATGATCTTGATGCTCGGGCTCTTGAATCACCATGTGAGAAGCTCCAAAACTCCTTTGTTGAAGCTAATCACCAACTAATATCTTGATTAAAGATCTGAAACTAAACATCACAAGATTATTAGTAAACATAACTACATGAGTTAATCATCATCAAAACTAGAGTGGAAGGCCTCTGGGCCAACATACGAGATAAGATCCCACTCAACCGGGTATGGCCAAACCACTCCTGCTTCTTGGAGGCCTTTTTGGTTGGCGAGGGCCTCAAGACAATGCTCCAGTTTGCTCATCCTTTTGGAATGAGTGCTCCTGTTCTCTGAATTAACTTCCTCTTCAGATGGAAGCTTGGATGGCTCAGAGTTGGAATGCTCTTCATCTTCAGTATGTGAAGAAGATGAGCTCTCCCCTTCCTTCTGTTTGCCCTTAGACTTCTTGGAAGGAGTCTGGTTCTTTGACTTCTTCTTTTTGTCCTCAAGAAATTATGAAAGCATCTTCTTGAGGGTGTCGATATATTCTTGTTGAGCATGAATCATATTGAGCTGCTCCCTTTAGACCTGGGCTTGCTGTTCAAAGCGCCTGGCCATTTCTTCAAGAGTTCCTGCCATATACGCGAAGGCTTCTTTCTCTATGGAAGAGTTTGAGGCCTGTGATTCTGCGATCGCAGAGTGTGCCTCCCTTACCTTAATGCCCCGGGTTAGGGCACCGTAGTCCACTGGGGTTATTGTACCAGTTTGAGTGCGGATATCCCGATACACTCCTTTTGGCTCAGTGTTAGACTCATCAGAGTTGACTATCGACTGCTTCCCCTTAGTTCTGCTTGGCGTGGTACTTGGACCCATCATGTTTACAGTGACTTCAGGGTATTCTGCACCAGAAAAGGTTTTCCTCGTGCGAGAGCGATGCCTTTTGGCTGAGCGGGAGACTGGCGCTAATGATAACCGATTGAATACTGACTGTTTGCTTATATGTGAGCTACAATGGCATTCAGAGAGCACTGCCATGATGAGCCGTTCACAGCAGCATTGTGGAGTGATTTATGAACACTCCTCTTCTTTGTCAAATAATCTCTTAAATCCGTTGCAGGGGATTGAAGGGATTATCCTCACATCTCCGAGAGTGAAGACTTTGTTGGCCCAAAGGCCTTCCACCCTAGTTTTGATGATGATTAACTCATGTAGTTATGTGTACTAATAATCTTGTGATTTTAGTTTCAGATCATTAATCAAGTTATTAGTTGGTGATTAGCTTCATCAAGATGATTTGGAAGCTTTCACATGTTGATTCAAGAGCCCGAGCGTCAAAGATCATATATAGCACTTGCTCGGTGGATCAAAGAGTTTTGGATCGAGTCGGCTTGGAGATTGCGCTCTACAAGAAGACTTCGGTACCATAGTTCGGTTTTGTGTTTAGATCCAAATTGTAAAGATTAGAATAGTATGATATGCTCAAGTTCACAACACACACATATTTCATGTTTTGAATACTGGTTTTCGTTTTTTTGGTTTTAGGTTTAACCGATCTTGGTTTTCATGAATAGATAGATCAAAATAAGTTTACATGGTTTAATGTATATATGATTTGTTCTATATACATGCATGCTTTAATTTCCTAGGCAAACTTAGTTTTGACTTACTTATTCATGTGTTTTATGTTTTGGTATTTTTGACAAAACATATTTTGGAATTATTGACAAAAACATGGATATATATTTGTTTCATGTATATTGGATTTCTATCCATATGCATCATGCTTCAAAGTGTTTAAATATCATGTTTTTGTATTTGGAAGAGTTTTGGACAAAACGTATTCTCTATTCAAAATCCAAGTTTTAGAAAATACAGTTTTTGGTTTTTGGTAAAAATGATAAGACACAAAATAGTTCATATTGATTGATATTTGAGCTAAACTTTTTACCACATGTTTATATATCAATGCAAAATGATAAAACTATTTTTGGTGATTTTTATAAATGATAAAAGAATTTTTAAACATGTTTCTAACCCAGTTTTCTGTTCTAGGCTTCAACCAGTCGACTAGTCTTCTGACCAAGTCGACTTGGCTGAAGTCGGTCGACCGGGTCGGTCGACCGACGTGCACAGATTTGTGCACGTTTGGCAGACACTGGACGGTCGACCGTCCGGGTCGACCGGGTCTGAGAGCAGAGCTCTCTGTTTGTTTGGGTCGACGGGGCGGTCGACCGGTAGCTAGCAATGGGCAAAATTTGACCATTGGACGGTCGACCGGTCGGTCGACCGGCAGTGTATTTTTGGCAATTTCTGCTGCCAACGGCTAGATTTTTCTGGGGGCTATAAATACCCAATTGGAAAGAGTTTTTCTCAAAAGAATTTTTGTGCGAATTTTTCCCTATTCTCTAGTGTTTTCACAGCAATCAAAAGAAGTTTTTGGATTCATATTGAACAATCTATTTGGTATTTTTGCTAGGGTTTGGAAATTCAAAGAAAAGGGTTTTTTGGGAAAAAGAGTTTTGATTCATCTTCTATATCTTGGTTTCAGTTTTTCCCAAGGATTTTCTTTGTGATTTTAATTTCCATTCCATTGGTTTTCTCCACACTTGAGCAACATCTACTTTCTTATTCTATAGGATCTTTGTGTGGGAGAAAGAGATTGTTTGTGGTTGTTGTTTAGACCACCAAGTTAAAAATCCAATCTTTGCTTTGTGCCTTGCCCTCATTGTGTTGAGGAAGTTGTGCAATTGGGTTGTATCCCTCAAGTTGTGAGGTGATTCTTGTGTTTGCTTTATGCTAATCCCTCGGGTTGTGAGGTGATTGTTTTGTTGGATTGGAGCTTGCCTCAAGGAGGAGGTTGTGGTTGTAAAGAGAGGAGTTGGGTACTCCTTGTGAGAGTTATTTATGGACTTGCTAGTGGATTAGAAATCCTTCGTGTGTCGAAGGCAGGGATGTAGAGCTGGGTGCTCGAACCTCGAAACATATCTTGTTGTTTGCGCTTGATCCATTGACTCTCTCTATCTCTCTCTTTACTTTGTGCCTTGCAACTATTCATATTGTGCATTCATATTGCTTGGCTTGGTTGTGTGTGCATCATTTGTTGATTGCACTTGAGTGTATTGCATTAAGTTTTTAAATTTCGCATTGAGTTGACTAGATTAGCATAATCACCTATTCACCCTCCCTCTAGGTGATCTTTCAATTGGTATCAGAGCTAGTGCTCCTGATATTTAGGTTTAACCACCTAGGAGTGAGATCTTAGTTTGCTAATCTTTATTTGCATTTTTCATTTGCACTCATTTAGTTTGCTCTCATGGATAGCCCTCCTATTTTTGACCATATTAGACTTGATGCTTGGAAGGCCAATATGAGTAGCCATTTGAAAAGACTAGAACATCTAGTTTATTAAGCCTCTACTATGGAATCCTTCCCTAATAGTAGCAAGCATAAAAAGGCTAATGCATTAGCACTTAGAGCACTTAGAGCATCTCTTAATGAACATCTTTTACCGGTGTTTGATTGTTATGACTCAGCTTTTGCAGTTTGGAGCTTATTAACGTCTCCCGAGCTTCCAAGGATTATCAACAAGATGAGGAGATCTAAGAGAGAAAAGTCCGAAGAGCATTGCCTCATGGTCCAAGGGAATAACTCCCTTGAGGTACAATCGGACACTCAATTAGATGATAGCTCTAGTTCCTATTGCCATGGTTGTTTTGAAGTTCAAACATTAAATTTGGAACTTGCTCAAAAGCTTGAAAATTTATTGGAAAAACACAATCTTTTGAAAGAGGACAACCTTGTTTTGAAAAATGAAGTAAAGGATTTGTGTTCTAATTTTGAATTAGTTTTGCAAGAGAAGGAAGAGATTACTAGTGAACGTGACTCACTAAGATCTCAACTAGACCTTACCCTTAATGAGATTGAGATTTTGAAAAACAAAAATGATTGTAATGATGTTGTGAAAAACAATGAGGTTTTATCTTCTAAATTGGATTTTGTTTTAAAGATAACCTTGTTTTGAAAAATAAAATTGATTCAATTACAAAAGAATTGGATTTAGTTTTAAAGAAAAATGAATCTTTGAAAATTGATATTGATTCTCATGTGTGCCATGCTAGTATAGTTTCTTCTTCTTGCACACCTATTGCATGCTCCACTTTATCTTCCACTATTGAAAATGATATAAATATTTTGAAGAAAAGTGTTGAATGTTTGGGCTCCACTTTGAGCCAATGCACATTGAATCATTCACGTTTGGAAATCTTGGTTCGCAAGAAACAAGGTCCATCTTTGCATGCACACCCTACACGGCATACACATGCTTTCCACGGTCACCACCTTCACACGTATGCTCATGTGTACACATGTACACATTGTGGTCAAAAAGGCCACCTTGCTAGATTTTGTTATGATCGTGTTTATCATGAAAATTTTGCAACTAATCTTGTTTGGGTTAGAAAAGATACTAACCCCCGTGGACCCAAAAGAAAATGGGTACCAAAAACCACCTCCTTGACTTTTGATATAGGTGGGAGCTCTCGCATCACGTGAGAGTATTGGTGTCTTGAGGTGGATGCATTCTAAGCCTAAAAGAGAACCATTTGGATGCTTCACTCTCAAGGGGATTTGGTGGGAGGACCACCGTGATTTGGAGAACTAGAGATGCACCTTCATCAGTTTTGGTATCATTCTCTAACTCCCATTTTTATTTGCATGCTTTTCATATTATTGTTTATAGCATGTTTTAATGTTTGTTGATCATTATGCTTATGTCATGTTGATTAGATTAGTGTTATACATGTTTAGTTACTTGAGCACCCTTGTTTTATATGGATCTATATTTAGTGTTCTCACCTTGTTTAAACTAACATGTATGCCCTAGATCTAATGCACATGCATATGCATTATGACCATGTGGTTGTTTATGATTTTCGTTTTGTTGAATCATGTTTTATTGTTTCATGATTAGTATGATATTTGCCATGTTTATTAGACTTATGCTTTACATGATTAGTTGTTGAGACACCCATGTTTAGTATGGACCCATATTTTGTGTTCTCTTTATGTTTTAGCTATCATGTTTATCATAGATCTAATGCACATGTCTTTGTCATGCTAATCATATGGTTGACTATGATTTTTTTGTTTAATAATTCATGTTTTGAATATTATGTTTATCATGTTGGGTTATAATTCCCGTTTTATGTTTCATGTTTTGACTACTTGCCTGAATGATAAGTTTTCATTAAGACTAAGATTTATACTTGTACAACTAGTGAGCTACAAATAGACCTTTATATATGTTTGTGCTTGAACGCTCATTTGTATTCACTTGATGTACTAGTATAGTCCAGTTTTGATGATTCTTGCATTTGACTTGTATTCATCATTTTTTTACTTCATGTATATGTCCATCTAGTCCAAACTATCATTTATACATATACATCCTTGAGCCACGTGCCTTCATGCATATACTTTTGTGGTCTCATTGTGTTTAGGATATGTATGTATATTTTAGTTTGTACATGACATACACATGCCTTGAAGTTTAAATCGTTTGGATGAATTTCATGTTTTTAAGATGATTTCAATTGGTGATTTCACATCTTAGATGAATTTCATGTTTTCAAGGAATTTCATATGAGCTTAATTAAATAATTTCATGTTGATATGTGTTACATTATACTTGTACACTCACTTTATTAGTTTACTCATGATTTGTTTTCATGAGAATTTGATATGAGCTTTACGGACTTTGAGTGTTTAGTGATCATGTGATTTACATGTGTTTCATGAAAAATAATTTTGCCTTATTCCTTGCTTGAAGGATTTCGTACTAGTTAACAAGATTTCCTATAACTAGTTCGTATTCTTCACTATGGTAGAGATTTTCAAACATACTACATTTTCAAACCTATTTTTAAAAACCCCTACCTTCAATGGGAGGATGGATGGGAGATCATGTTCATGAATGCTTTAAAATGAAAATCATTTAAAACTTGAACCATAATTGGGAGGTATAGTCATATGAGATATACATTTGATCTTATTGTTATTTCATTTGGTATCATTGAATTCTTTTAATTGGTATCAATCTTGACATTTCTTGTATACTCATATATATTTTGTATGTATGTATGCTTCCAATTCCAAGAATAGCAATTTCAATTGATATCTATTTTCATACATATATATGTTTTATTTGTGCTTATTATATCCCTATATCTTTAAGCACAAAATCTTGTTCATGCTAGTGCTTGAGCTTCAATTTTGTTTCAATTGATTACTTTTAAATTGGTATCAAGTCTAAGCATTGTTTTAGTTGGTATTTCATAAAGGGGGAGAAAATTTGATTTTGTCTTTCAATTGGTATTTGTACTCCCTTACTTTATGATTAAAATTTCAATTTGGTATCATATGTTCAAAATAAAAAATATTTACAATTGGTATCAAAATTTTTGTGTTTAGACATTCAAAATTTATTATGTTTAATTTCAATTGGTATCAAGCTTTTTCATGTGTTTTTGCTTAAAATTGGTATCAATATTTTTTTTGCTTGTTTCCTTTCAATTGGTATCAAGATGCTATTCTTTGACATATTTTCAATTGGTACCTTAATTGATTGTCACCTCTAATTGACTTTGTTTTTGTTTTAGACAAAAAGGGAAAATATTATTTTTTTTATTGATTCATTGTTTCGAACAAAAAGGGGAGAAAAATTTGTTGATTTGGTTTTGCTTTTACCCCTTATTGAAGATTGATTCTTTGTATTAAAAAGAGAGAAGATTTTATTTTGTTTTGATTTTTACCCCTTTGTTGATGATTGACAAAAGGGAGAGAAGTATTTTGGTTTATATATGCATGTTTATGTTTTGCATATAATAAGTTTAATTTAGTTTAATTTTAATTGATATCTAGAGCATGTTTTGTAATTGGTTTCTAGAGCATGTTTTGTTTTAAACATTTCATTGGTATCTAGAACCTTTTATTGTCTATGCATAGATATGCATGTTTCATGTTTCAAGTTTGATATTCATTGCATATTATTTATTGTTTATTTGTTTATGCATGAGTTAAGGGGGAGCTTCTTTGAAGCTTAACTTTAATTCATGCATATATAACTCCATGAGTTTTGTCATCATCAAAAAGGGAGAGATTGTTGGCCCAAAGGCCTTCCACCCTAGTTTTGATGATGATTAACTCATGTAGTTATGTGTACTAATAATCTTGTGATTTTAGTTTCAGATCATTAATCAAGTTATTAGTTGGTGATTAGCTTCAACAAGATGATTTGGAAGCTTTCACATGTTGATTCAAGAGCCCGAGCGTCAAAGATCATATATAGCACTTGCTCGGTGGATCAAAGAGTTTTGGATCGAGTCGGCTTGGAGATTGCGCTCTATAAGAAGACTTCGGTACCATAGTTTAGTTTTGTGTTTAGATCCAAATTGTAAAGATTAGAATAGTATGATATGCTCAAGTTCACAACACACACACGTTTCATGTTTTGAATATTGGTTTTCGGTTTTTTTCGGTTTTAGGTTTAACCGATCTTGGTTTTCATGAATAGATAGATCAAAACAAGTTTACATGGTTTAATGTATATATGATTTGTTCTATATACATGCATGCTTTAATTTCCTAGACAAACTTAGTTTTGACTTACTTATTCATGTGTTTTATGTTTTGGTATTTTTGACAAAACATATTTTGGAATTATTGACAAAAACATGGGTATATATTTGTTTCATGTATATTGGATTTCTATCCATATGCATCATGCTTCAAAGTGTTTAAATATCATGTTTTTGTATTTGGAAGAGTTTTGGACAAAACGTATTCTCTATTCAAAATCCAAGTTTTAGAAAATACAGTTTTTGGTTTTTGGTAAAAATGATAAGACACAAAAATAGTTCATATTGATTGATATTTGAGCTAAACTTTTTACCACATGTTTATATATCAATGCAAAATGATAAAACTATTTTGGTGATTTTTAGAAATGATAAAAGAATTTTTAAACATGTTTCTAACCCAGTTTTCTGTTCTAGGCTTCAACCAGTCGACTAGTCTTCTGACCAAGTCGACTTGGCTGAAGTCGGTCGACCGGGTCGGTCGACCGACGTGCACAGATTTGTGAACGTTTGGCAGACACTGGACGGTCGACCGTCCGGGTCGACCGGGTCTGAGAGCAGAGCTCTCTGTTTGTTTGGGTCGACCGGGGCGGTCGACCGGTAGCTGGCAACGGGCAAAATTTGACCATTGGACGGTCGACCGGCCGGTCGACCGGCAGTGTATTTTTGGCAATTTCTGCTGCCAACGGCTATATTTTTCTGGGGGCTATAAATACCCCATTGGAAAGAGTTTTTCTCAAAAGAATTTTTGTGCGAATTTTTCCCTACTCTCTAGTGTTTTCACAGCAATCAAAAGAAGTTTTTGGATTCATATTGAACAATCTATTTGGTGTTTTTGCTAGGGTTTGAAAATTCAAAGAAAAGGGTTTTGAGAAAAAGAGTTTTGATTCATCTTCTATATCTTGGTTTCAGTTTTTCCCAAGGATTTTCTTTGTGATTTTGATTTCCATTCCATTGGTTTTCTCCACACTTGAGCAACATCTACTTTCTTATTCTATAGGATCTTTGTATGGGAGAAAGAGATTGTTTGTGGTTGTTGTTTAGACCACCAAGTTAAAAACCCAATCTTTGCTTTGTGCCTTGCCCTCATTGTGTTGAGGAAGTTGTGCAATTGGTTGTATCCCTTAAGTTGTGAGGTGATTCTTATGTTTGCTTTGTGCTAATCCCTCGGGTTGTGAGGTGATTGTTTTGTTGGATTGGAGCTTGCCTCAAGGAGGAGGTTGTGGTTGTAAAGAGAGGAGTTGGGTACTCCTTGTGAGAGTTCTTTGTGGACTTACTAGTGGATTAGAAATCCTTCGTGTGTCGATGGCGGGGATGTAGAGCTGGGTGCTCGAACCTCGAAACATATCTTGTTGTTTGCGCTTGATCCATTGACTCTCTCTCTATCTCTCTCTTTACTTTGTGCCTTGCAACTATTCATATTGTGCATTCATATTGCTTGGCTTGGTTGTGTGTGCATCATTTGTTGATTGCACTTGAGTGTATTGCATTAAGTTTTTAAATTCCGCATTGAGTTGACTAGATTAGCATAATCACCTATTCACCCCCCCTCTAGGTGATCTTTCAGACTTTTTAGCTCCCTTCTGACATTAGCCGTCAGAGAGAGAATGTTAACCTTACGTCGTGACTCTGAGACACAAGTCTCGAGGACGCAAGGTTCAGAGATGCAGGGTTCATAATCTGCAGGACGGACGCGACTCTCACGCTTTTGCTTTGAGATGCGAGTCTCGTGTCTCTACTGAGAAGAGACACGAATCTCGCATTGCTGATTATCACATTTTTCTGGCGACACTTAAGAATCGTGGACCTCACGAGTCCCATGTTCTGACGTAGAGATGCGGGTCTTATGTCTTTGAGAAGAGACACGGATCTCGCATTGTTGAACGTCACGCCTGTGAGGTAGGGCCTCAAACATGCGAGCCTTATAAGCTCTGCATTTTGGTATCCAACGCGGACTTTGTGCGTCTGATGTTGCTCAGAAGAGACGCGGGCTTGAGCCTCGCGTCTTATATCTACTGGACAAATGTTTTTTCAGCTTCTTCCATCTGTTATCGATGTGCGTGACACCTTTATCAATATTCAGCATTCCGATTATGCTTCACATGTTGTTGGAAACCCTCGATAACCTGGAGCTGAGGAATCTTAAGACGAGAGGCATGGCGAGATTGGCCCCTATCATCGTTGGCCTCGCGGGTCTCATGGGAGACGTTGACTCGGGCCACGCGAGCCATTCTTGAAGAAGTCTCCTAAGAGACTTGAGAGTGGATCTCTGAGAAGACCCTGCGGTATTAACGCGCCACTCTGGGGCTCTTGGAGTTTGAAGAGAGAAACTCTTTGTACTTTGCCTGGTCGAATTCTACAACAAGTGACTCGACCGTCTTTCCCATGAAGTTGATGTCACCTTGCACTACAACTTGGTCATCAGTGGAAAAAGTAGTCCTCAGTGGAGTCGCCATCTCTTGTATGGAGAAAACTTGAAAGTATATTGCAAACTTTTCTTGAATCAATAAAAAATTACAATACTCAAAATCCAACTACAAGAGAGAGGAGACACTCAAGCTCAAATCTTCTCTTTATTTAGTGCGAGGTTCTTTGCGTAGCGGTGGAAAGTGAATCTTATTTTTCATTAACCAGGTGAACGTCAAGCTTCTCTGGAACATTTTTCCTTGGATCACTGATGGAGTAGCGCCGCTCCTATTCAATGAAATCTCAAAGAGACTTAGGCAAAAATTTGAACTCAGCAAGTTTGAAGAAGAGTTAAACTCTTAGTAAAGCTAATAATCCTCAACTGAATTTTTTTCTGACCCCTTTTCAATAGCAGATTTAGCTATTTATACAGGTTCTAGGAGTAAAACAGTCCCCTAAAAACCCTCCATAGTGGGGATTAACTCCCCTCATTGCGTGGACAGTACTTGACCCAGTAATGAGGGTAGTTATAACTGAGACGCATGGCTCACTTACGGTTGAAATGCGGGCTTGAGCTCTGCATTTAACCATTGAGATGATGTTGGATGCGAGCCTCGAGCTCCTCGTTTGGGCACTGCTGTGGTGTTAAAATGCAGGCGTCAAGCTCTGTGTTTTGGTACTGCAATGATGTTGAGACGCAGACCTCGAGCCCTGCGTCTTGGCACTGCAGTGATGTTTGAGACACGTGTTGGCCAAAGGTTACTATCCCCGGGTTATGTGTTTTGATGATAACAAACCATATAAAAGCTATTTGGTACTAATAGAAGTTCAAGAATGAATTTCAGGTTGATACAGGTATTGATGGCTCAAGAGTTCTCAAGCATGGGATATTAGGGTCCAGCTCAAACGTTGCTCAATATTAGCTATTAGAGACTCATGCTTGTAGACTCATATAGTTTGTTTTGTTAAAGAATAATATATACGTTTGAAGCTCAAATACACACACACAAATTCAATACGCTTGGTTTTTGGTTTAACTGGTTTTGGATTTCAAGTACATATATCGGGTTTTGGATTTGAACTAGTTTTAGTTCTGTTGATCTGCTTGACACCCTTTTACATTTATTATCATAACTTTTTATTTTTATATTCAAATAACATAATTTAACTTGCATTTCAAAGATAACTTTCAGATCTAAATTTCTAATTCAATAATCATTTTCAGATTCAAATGTTAAAGATGTCAAATATTTGGTTGAACTCTGTTCTTATTTTGAAAATAGCTTACAGCTTCTAATTTTACACCTGTCAGTGTTTTATTGATAACTTTCTAATCCAAAGTGATATTGAGTTGATTCCAGTTACATTATAAAGAAGACTTAAAGATTTACAAATTATACCTAATATACCTAATTCTGAATTCAGACGTTTGCAGCCTAAAAAATGTGCTCAAAGTTGATCAATCTGCCAGATTGACAGTAATGGCTAATTTTCTGGAGGCTGATTTTTAAAATGTTTTTAAAATGTGTTCAAGTTTAAAAAAATGTGGTTAGCTGTATTAGAGGGTCAATTTCTTCCTCTTTTATTAAGGTAAAAGTTTTCTATTTTTACTCTTTCTAAATCCTATATAAAGGGGTCATTAGGGTAGAGGTTTTCACAACAACAAATTCAATGATCAAAAGTTTTGAGTTTTCTTGAGAAAAAGCTTTTGTTTAAGTTTTGGGCTATTATTTTCAAAAGTTTCTGAAAGTTTTTGGTTCTTAGAATCTCTCTTCTATTTTTATATCACTTACAAAACCTTGAGCTTCAATCTTATATATTATTCTCTAGGTTTTTGTAAAAAAAAATTTTCAAGAAAGAGTTTGTGGTCTTTTGATCATCAGTGCTTATTGTAATTGTTGCTACGCTACCTCTGGACTAGAGAAGTGTGATTGAGGATTGTAATCCTTTGTGGATATTTTAGTGGATCGAAAAATCTTCTGGGTAAAGGCGGGGACGTAGAGCTGGGTGCTCGAACCTCAAAACAAATCTCAGTGTTTGCGATTGGTTTACTTGTGTTTTCTACTTTCTATTCATTCATTCTTATATTGTCGATCTATACTCTTACAATAAGATTGCATTGCGTACCTCAAACTCTTATTTAAAGGAATCACGAGGAAAAAGTTCAGAGCCCTTCACGGGGTATACGGCTTCTAATCTTGCTTTGAGTGATCGTTTGCATCATATCTTTTTTATTTTGCATTGGATTTTGAATTGATTAGCCTTACACCTATTCATCCCCCCTCATGGTGTAATTTCAATTGGTATCAGAGGTAGGACTCTAGTTTTTGGCTTTACATCCTTAGAGAGATCCTATAAGTTGCTAATCACTATTTTCATATCTTCATTCATACACTAGTAAAAATGGCCGATAACATTAAGACCCCACCCAAATTTGATGGACTCAACTTTCCCATATGGAAAGTTAGGATGAACATATTTTTGCAATCTCTAAGTAGCCGAGTTGCTAATTGTTTGACCAAGCCTTATAGTGAACCCGTAGGTGAGGAGGACACTTGGTCCGATCTTACCTCCAAGGAAGTTGATGCAAATTCAAAGGCTCAAAATGCCTTACTTTTAGCATTAAATGAGGATAACTTAACACGGGTTATCCATTGCAAGTCCGCCTATGAGATTTAGCAACACTTATTGGTCACTCATAAGGGAACATCACAAGTCAAGAGAGCTAAAATTGATCTCTTGCATTCCCAATATGAACGTTTTAGAATGCAAGAAAATGAATCTATTGATGATATGATTACTAAGTTTACTAAAATCACAAATACTCTTGCTTCTCTAGGTAATGAAATCAACAATGACCAAAAGGTGCGTAAGGTGATTCGTGCTCTTCCTTCATCATGGGAAATCAAAGCTACCACCTTGAAGGAATTGAACGAAAAAGACGAGATGGAGCTCATAAGTCTTATTGGTAACCTTAAGACTCATGAGATGGAGAAAAAGACTAGTGAAGAAGTGGCGCCTCAAAGAAAAGGTCTATTGCTTTCAAGTCTACCTCCACCATCTACGATGATGAAGAAGATGAAGAAGATGATGAAGAGCTATCTCTTCTTATGAGAAATGTAAAAAGAATGTACCACAAGGATAAGCTTAACCATAGAAGGTGATGGAAAGGGAAGGAGGAGAAGAAGATCATGCTACAACTGTCAGAAACCTGGACACATCATGGTCGATTGTCCAGATTTCAAGAACAAGATATCTTCCTCCATGAAGCAAAAGAAGCCGTATGTAAAGAAGGCGTTCAAAGCCACTTGGGATTCGGAAAGTGAATCCGAAGATGAAGTTGACATGGCTAATATGTGTTGCATGGCAAACACACCTAAGGTAACTCCCAAACCATCTTATGATGATATTGAGATAAGCAAAGAAGTGTTATTATAAGTTTTCATTGAACTTTCAGAAAGTTTTGATTCTAAGAAGGAAGATTGTTTAAGATTGAAAAAGGAAAATGAAATGCTTAAAAACCAAATTGCTATTTCTTCATAAGAAAAGGATGAATTATCTTCCACTATTATTTCAACACAAAGAGATTTGATGCCTATAGAGTTGCATGCAAAGCTAAATATCCTAAAATTGATGAAAATGAGATTTCTATGTTAAAAACTAGAATAAATGGTTTGGGAAATGTTTTAAAAGAATGTGCATTTAACAATACTAAATTAGAAGAAATGTTTTCAAAAAACACATGCACACTTCACATGTTAAACATGATAAACCATCTTATGCTAAAACTCCACATGTTCATCATGCCAACACATCACATGTCAATCATGCTAAAACACCCCATACTCACAAATCACATGTTCATAAACCACATGTTCATTATGCTTTTAAATATGGAAGAATTTATAAATGTACTTATTGTGGCCGGAATGGTCATTTAGCCAAATTTTGTTATGATCATATAAATAGTATGAATAATCATGTTTTAGTTCGAAACACTAACGTATTAGGACCCAAGAAAATATGGGTACTAAAATCCACTCCTAGTCTATTTGATGTAGGTGTGGGCTCTCACATGACGTGAGAGTTGTTGGTGCCTTGAAGTGAATGTGATCCGAGCTAAACAGTGACACTTTGGATGCATCACTTTCAAGGGGAGTTTGGTGGGAGGACCACCATGGTTTGGAGATATAGAGATATGCCCTCTTGGTTTGGTAATGATCTCTAACTCCTCATTTCGTTTACATGCTTTCATATTAGTAATTATTAGCATGTCATATTTTAATGATTATTATGTTAAATGCCATGTTAATTAGACTTGTGACATACACGTATAGTAATTGAGATACACTCATGTCCATATGAATCCATATTTTATGTTCTCACTTTATTTTAACAATTGTATATATCCTTACTCTAAGACTTGTACATTTAGCCAAATGATCATATTAATTTATATTTTGTTTTATGATTCATTTTTTGATTACATGTTTAAATGTAACCTTCATTAAAACTTGTGTATATATTTGTACAACTAATGAGCCACAATTGATTCTTATATGGTTGTGCTTAAATGCTCATTTGTACCCATTAGATGTACTAGTATAACCTAATTTTGATGATTAGTGTATTTCAAACTTGTATTACTTTTTGTACATGTTTTGATATGTTTTACTTCATGTATATGTTAATTTTGTCTAAAACTTTAAGATATACACGTATACCCTTGAGTCATTTGCGTTTCATATAAATTTTTATTATGGACTCATTTATGTTTAGGGATGTGTTGTATACCTTTAGATTTAGACAAAACATACATATGTCTTGAAGTTGGAATTATTTTGGTAAAAATTAAAGATTCATGTTTTTTCAAGTTTATAAAGGAATTTCATATTGAGCTTAATTGCCTATTCCCATGATTTTGTGATTACATGATTCTTATACTCACATTATTCTTATTTACTCATGATTTTTGTTTCATGAGATTTATAGACTTTGAGTGTCAATTATTATGTGATTTTCATGTCTTCATGGTATATATGATTTAGTTTCATATTTAAAGGATTTCATACTAGTTTTTTTTAAAACTATCTTTAAAACTAGTTTCATATTTGATTGGTAGAGTTTTCAAACTATACTTATTTATTCTCAAATCATATTTTTTTTAAAACCCTACCTTTTAAGGGCGGTTGGATGGGCGACCATGCCTTGTATACCCTTCTTGAATATCTTTTAAACTTGTGCATGATAAGGGTGGTACGTATGAGTTATACACTTGATCCTTATTGTATTTTTATTGATATCAAAATTGATATTTCATATGTTTTCATACTCATATGTATTTTCTATATATGTATGCCTCATATTTCAATTGGTATATCCATAAATACATATATATGATTTGACTGAGCTTGTTTCATATGTCTTTACAATTTTTTTAAAAAGCACAAATTATGTTTGCTAAGCTTGATTTACTTCATCATGTCAATTATTTTAAATTAGTATCTATTACAAGCTTATGCATTGTTTCTTTTAGTATTTCATAAAGGGGGAGAAAATTCTTATTTTTAAATTGGTTTTATGTAAAATTAGTATTGGTTGTATTTTCAATTTGTATCAGTGTTCATTTCAAATTGGTATCTTACTCCCACCATTTATGATGTAAAATACTTTGGTTTGATATATGCTAACATTTTCAATATTAGTATCAATGATCTTAAATTGGTATTATTCTCTATTTGGTATCCTTATTGCAAAATGATTTTAGTGTTTCTCTAAAAATTTGGTTTTTACCTTTAATTGGTATCAATATTTTTCAATTGGTAACAATATGTTTATCAAAAATTTTAAATTGATATAAAAAAAGCTTAAGTTTTGGTCATTAAGATTTAATGATATGATAATTAATTGTTTTTCTCTTAACCCCTTTGTTGATGAATTAACAAAAAGGGGAAGAGATATTTGAGTTTATATACGCATATATGCATATTTATATTTGTTTATGCATATATTATTTGTTGGTTGTTTCCTAACCCTTTTTGATGTATGACAAAAGGGGGAGAAGTATTGGTGGTTTCATGTTTTGGTTTCATTTTCATGTTTTGTATATGTTTATCTCATATATGTAGGTTTCATGTTTTGTGCATGTTCATATATGTGTTTTGTGCATGTTCATATATGTATATGTTTTCATGTTTTATACTTGATAAAATAGAGCATCATTTGAGGGGGAGCTTTTACCTCCCTCCTATATCTTGTTTTACAGCTTATATGTTTTATCATCATCAAAAAGGGGGAGATTGTCGGCCCAAAGGTTACAATCCCCGGGTTATGTGTTTTGATGCTAACAAACCATATAAAAGATATTTGGTACTAATAGAAGTTCAAGAATGAATTTCAGATTGATACAGGTATTGATGGCTCAAGAGTTCTCAAGCATGGGATATTAGGGTCTAATTCAAACATTGCTCAACATCAACTTTCAGAGACTCCTTCTTGTAGACTCATATACTTTATTTTGTTAAAGAATATTATATACGTTTGAAGCTCAAATACACACATACAAATTCAATACGTTTGGTTTTTGTTTAACCAGCTTTGGATTTCAAGTACATATATCGGGTTTTAGATTTGACCAGTGTTAGTTTTGCTGATCTGCTTGATACCCTTTTACATTTCATGTTATAACGTTTTATTCTTATATTCAAATAACATAATTTAACTTGCATTTCAAAGATAACTTTCAAATCTAAATTTCTTATTCAATATTCATTTTCAGATTCATATGTTAAAGATGTCAAATATTTGGTTGAACTCTGTTCTTGTTCTGAAAATAGCTTACAGTTTCTTATTTGACACCTGTCAGTGTTTTATTGATAACTTTCTAATCCAAAATGATATTGAGCTGATTCCAGCTTCAGTAAAAAGAAGACTTAAAGATTTACAAATTATTCCTACCTAATTCTTAATTCAGACGTTTGTAGCCTGAAAAATGTGCTCAAAGTTGACCAATCTGCCAGATTGACAGTAATGGCTAATTTTCTGGAGGATGATTTTTAACATGTTTTTAAAACGTGTTTAAGTTTAAAAAAACATGGTTAGCTGTATTAAAGGGTTAATTTATTCCTCTTTTATTCAGGTAAAAGTTTTCTATGTTTACTTTTCCTAAATCCTATATAAAGGGGTCATTAGGATAGAGGTTTTCACAACAATAAATTTAAAGATCAAAAGTTTTGAGTTTTCTTGAGAAAGAGTTTTTGTTTAAGTTTTGGGCTATTATTTTCAAACGTTTTCTGAAAGTTTTTGGTTCTTAAAATCTCTCTTCTGTTTTTATATTAGTTACAAAATCTTGAGCTTCAATCTTATATATTATTCTCTAGAATTTTTGTAAAGAAAGTTTTTCAAGAAAGAGTTTGTGGTCTTTTAATCATCCAGTGCTTATTGTAATTGTTGCTACGCTACCTCTGGACTAGAGGAGTGTGATTGAGGAGTTGGTTACTCCCTAGTGATTGTAATCCTTTGTGGATATTTTAGTGGATCGGAAATCCTTCTGGGTGAAGGCGGAGACGTAGAGCTGGGTGCTCGAACCTCAAAACAAATCTCTGTGTTTACGATTAGTTTACTTGTGCCTTCTACTTTCTATTCATTCATTCTTATATTGTCGATCTATACTCTTATAACAAGATTGCATTGCGTATCTCAAACTCTTATTTAGAGGAATCACGAGGAAGAAGTTCAGAGCCCTTCACGGGGTATACGGCTTCTAATCTTACTTTGAGTGATCGTTTGCATCATATCATTTTCATTTTGCATTTGATTTTGAATTGATTAGCCTTACACCTATTCACCACCCCTCTAGGTGTAATTTCAACACGGACTTCAAACTCTGCTTCTTGTCGCTGCATCAATGGCTCTGATCATCCTTACATCTGATGTATAGACTCTGTTATCTGACGACTTGTCTTCAGTGATTTTTAGACTGTCTACACCTGTAAGCCAGCTTTCCATCATAAGCTTCATCCTAGAAGCCATCTCCTTGATAGAGGGAGTTGTTTAATTCTTTCTCCTTGTAAAGATCTTCGTATAGAAAATTTTATAGAGGATGTCTTGGTGGCAGTTGATGTGGTGGATGTTGATTTGGCGGTGGTTGGTGTGGTGGAAGTTGATGTTGTAGAGGATGATATGGTGGTGGTTGTTATGGTAGTGGATGATGTTGTAGAGGTGGATGTGGGGGTGGTTGTGGATGAAGATTACCTGATGAATGATCCCGTCCGTTTTGGTATGTACCAATAGCTGGACCTCAATCGTCAATCTTGAGGGACAACTTCCTAATTTCGTGGACCATACAGTTCATAGTTGATTCAAGAGCATTGAACCTCCCTTCAATTGTGCCCACCCTTGTGGAAGGCTTTGTAATTCATCGTCGTCTCCTACAATCATTGGAGTCGTCTCCTGTCATTGTTAGAAAGTTTGCCGAAGCTCTGATACTACTTGACACAAAGCGGGGAAGCGAACAACGTCAACTATATCTCGTTCTAGCGCCAACGAATCCGGAAAAGAACTTTCAGGTATAATTTGTACTCGAATCCACGAGCACAGCAACTCGAATCCACGAGTAGAGATAAACAACTCAAATTCACGAGCAATTGGAGAGAAAAACTCAATTTTATTGATCAAAAATTGTATTCAAAATAAAGAATACAAGGGCCTTTTTATAGGCTTACAAAAGTGTCCTACTCTAATTATAAAATCTAAATTCAAAATAAAAAAGATAATATCAATTGGAGTCCATTTCGGACCCAAAATAAAATCTTAAACAAACTTAGAAATCAGCAGATACTCGTCTGACGGTTAACGGGGTGGTCGATCGACTTTGAGACAGGGCTCTCCAGTCTTGCACTGTTTCTGGGCGGTCGATCGGGCAGTCGACCGGGAGACTGGCACTTTGTTTTCGTCTTCTGGGCAAAATTTTGATTGGGTTTTACTTGCACACAAAAATACAAAATTTTAGAACTTAAGAATAAAGAGTGCAAGGTGCTCAATACTACCGCAATAGCAAGTAGCTACGCGGGTCGTGATCTACAAGAAGGGATTAGCGATGGAAGGTTTTTAGTAAGTTCTCTTTTAAGCTACAAAGTATGGTTAAAGATCTTCTTTTAGTTCTTTAAAAGAAAAGGAAAAATATGTTATTGTTAAGTTAGGAAGAAAGTGGAAGATTGAGAAGGTGGAGAAAATGGAAAATAAATTTATACGAAGAAATTAAAAAGAGCGATGAAAGAGTTGGGTGATTGTGGTGTAGGTGATTAAACTAAAAGTTAAACAAAAAGAAAGAAAAGCTAAAAAAAATACTTACCTCCTCTAGTTGATGACTTACCTAGAACCCTTGCATGTTTTACCTTACTTCGGAGGCGATCAACGCATAACCCATAAGACCGAGCTCAGTCCTCATTCGCATTACATCATCAAGACGAACAAGAATGAAATGATACAGAATCTTAAGGAGGAGAACATCATCATGAAATATCGTTGGCACTCACACAAACATGGATACACTGATGCTTCTAGATTCACTTGAATATCATCAAAACCAAAAGAGAAAAAGTAGAAATAGAAGAAGAACATATAAACAAGAAAAACATAAAGATGTTACCTTTGATTACTTGTAGAAACGATGAAAGAAAGGAGAAGGTTTCATCGGTGTCACTCTCAGCATAAGTCTCTCTCTCTTACTTACAGGAATCTCAGTTTAATCTAAGCTTACAAAGAAATAAAAATTACATAAAATGAAAATAAAAACCTACACTAAAAAGAATGAAAAAACTGGCCTAAAATCTATCTCTGCTTGGTCCTTCCCCTTTGCCTTTGAGATTACAGGTATTTATAGGAGAAATGTAGAGGTTAGAGGAGTATGAAGATAGAGGAAGCTAGATATTTCTAAGTTTGAATCCTCCCCTTATCTCCAAACTTGATTTGATGTGGATATTCAGTTTTGATCTGCAGCTTGTTGACGTGTTGATTGCTGAATAAAACTTATCACATGATAGAATTCGAAATAGTAATCAACCTAAGAGTTGTAGGCCTTTAAATCTTCTTTCTAGATCATCTTGAATCATTAGATTTGAATTTCGGTGACGAAAGTTATGATTCATATACTAAAATATATCCAGTCAGAATCTGAGTCAAATTTGCTTCATCTCATCCGTTGATCTTCTCTCTATCCATTTATCCCTTTGGATTTGGACTTTGTATTTGAGTTATCCTCGGTTGATCTTTAGATTTAACTACTTGATTGACCAAAAACTGAATTTAACCAATTTGATTTGGGATCATCTTCCTCTAACCAAATAGATCTAGTTAAATCTGAATTTAACTGATATTTATTTAATTGTATCCTCTTTCTCCCCATGATTATCTTCTGCAAAATAGATATTTAAGACAAGAAATTTAGTAGATTTATTATATGATAAATGTGAAAATATAATAAAGAATAATGCAATAAATGTGTACAATCACACCCCCACACCTATCTTTTGCTCGTCCTCGAGCAAAACAATAAAACTAAATCAAAATTATTAAACCACTTTTGCAGGTTACGCGATTGCACTGAGCATGTGCAACAAACTGTTAAACCTCTAGGTTTCCCCTAGAGGACGAGTTTTGTCTCGTGAGGATGTTCAGTGGATTACACCCACAAAATCTATAAAGAAAGCGAAATAAAGTGTTAGTATTTTCGAAAACACATTTTGAAAGAGAAAAATATTTGAAATATTATTGTAAAAATTAAGCAATCTATAAGTTTGTAGGAAAAGCGAATTTTTTATTCCTAAACTTAGTCTCTATTCAAAAATTTTATCAATCAAAGTAAGGAGTCAAATTGTACTTCTCATCTAGTCTATTACTTTGCCCTAAGTCATATGCACCTTCGTGACCGTAAAAATTTTGACTCAGGGTTCTTTAACTCTAACTCTTATACCTTTTTTATTTATTTTTTTATTTTTGGTGATATTATTTCTTAGTTCTATTAGGCTTTCTAATTTGCCCATGTAACGAGCTTTAATCGGTGACTCCCAAACCGAACGGTCTTAGGGCACCGGGTGAGAAAACGCCCCAAGACTTAAGAACTCGAGCAAACAAGGCCACAAAACTAAGAATTTTATTATATGAACCGCTTTTAGGCGTGAATACTTATACTTTATGAGGCACAAAGACCCAGCTGAATCAGAGGATTTTTGATATATGTATATATATATTCTTTTCTTTTTTTTCCTTTTTTTAAATAAGGTATATGAATCTTTATTTTTGAACCCTAAGTGTGTAAGTGTATAAAACATGCATATTTTATCAAGGTAAAAATCAAGACTAAATTACTTTTCTAAATTTTCTTTCTAACTTTAGAAATCAAACAAATAATCTTATTTTGACTAAGTATAAGGAATCCTAATTTTGATTTTCCTATTCCTTAGAATTGACTTAATTTCTTACAAAAAATATGTCAAAATATTATTTCTATTTTCAAAAATTTTTAAAAGTAAAGAAAATGTTAATTTTTTTCTTTTTTTAATAAAAAGAAAACCTAAGTTATGTTAAAACCCTCCCCCACACCTATCTCATGCATTGTCCTCAATGTATGAATTAATGCATAGATGCATGAAAAAGAAAGGGAAGAAAAATATTACCTTAAGGTGGTGGTTCTAGTGGTGGTTTGATTGGTCCACGAAATGCGGCGCAAACGAATTTGCGTGGAGTTCGGAGAAACCCACCAGAAACCTCTCTAATATAACCCACTAAAATGATGTATATATGAATGATTTTTATTAAGAATTTTACCCCATATAATTTTCAAATTTCACAAATAATTTCAGAGTCGATTTTATCAACACCCTTGTCCGAAATGGAGTGTGAAAAGATGGAATGATTGACTTGGGCTTAGGAAGTACGGGAACTAATACTGACTCAGGAAAGTGACTTAAGTCAAGTAAAGATTTGGAGTCGAGATTGGTTCAGGAAGTGGGTCCAAATCAAGAAGTTAAAACTTAAGTCCATATTTATTTCCCAATAATGGAATGTGACTTAATATTGGTGATTCTGAAATTACACCTAGAGGGGGGTGAATAGGTGTAAGACTTATCAAATCAAAATCCATTCAAAATAAAACTTAGATGATGCAAACGATCACTCAAAGCAAGATTAGAAGTTGTATGCCCGGTGAAGGGTTCTGAACTTCTTCCTCGTGATTCTTCTAGATAAGAGTTTGATGTTGGAACCTATTTCGATGAAGACGTTCGTGAAGATCAAATTCATTTGGAGCTCTAACACATGACGAATCAAGAGTCCGACATGATCAAGATGTGCCAAGAAGAGTTGATAGAGTGTGGGTTGTATATGTGGAATAGCATGTAAAAGCCTTGACATAAACACACACTTCTTGGTCCATTAGTCGACTCATACCTAAGTCAAGTCGACTAATCCCATGTATATCGACTTGATCCAAACCCAAGTCGACTAGTCAAGTGTCCAGAATCTGACCCAACTCTCTGTTTCTGAATTAGTCGACCAAACAGTAAACCAAGTCGACTAATATCATTTTATAGTCGACTTATAGAATTTCCTGTCGACTAATCCCTGGTCAAGTCGACTAATTGATAGTTGAAGTCGACTTGAATCATTATTCTGAAACTGTCAATCCAACGTTTCATGACATAGTCGACTAATGCCCAAACATAGTCGACTAATAGAAGGAATTTTGCCTAGGTTAGTCGACTAACTCAAAAAGCAAGTCGACTAATAGGCAGTTCTGACTGTTTGGACAGTTTCTGTTATCTGGTCTTTTGGGCAACGTATTCCACGTCCTAATGGTTTGAATTGCTCCTGTAACTACCCTAACTTTACCCTAGTCTTTAGCTATATAAGGGGTAGTTAATCCAAAGGCCAAATAATAGATTTTTGTTCAGTTTTCCATAGCCAAAAAGTTCTGAAAACCTGAAACTGATTTCTAACTTCAATCTTCACCAAAAGCCAATTCCTATTGTGAAGTCTTCTGAAGTTTTGTTTCCTATACTGTACCTTGTCCACATACACATTCAGTATCAAGGCTATAGGAAAAGAGTTATAATTCTCAAGTGTTCATTGTACACGGGAGGCTTCTTGGTTGAAGAGGCAAGTTTGTACAAGGTGATCATTGTACACGGGAGGCTTCTTGTTGTAGAGGCATTTGTACAAAAGTAAAAGGTGTTTCTCTCTTGGTGGAAGAGAAGGTGTACACATTTGGCGAAGGGGATTCGATAAGTGGTGTACATGTTGTATTGATTTTGGGTGGCAAGATCAAGGTTAAAGGAAAATCTCAAGCGGGTGGCTTGGGGACTGGATGTAGGTCACAAGGACCGAACCAGGATAAATCTCTTTGTTTGCGTTTGTCAATTTCTGAGATTTGTTTCCTTTACATGCAAGTTATTTATTTTGTTTATTTACTTAACGCTAATCCTTCTAGTTTTAGATTTGTGTTGACTTGAGTTATTTCAAATCTATAGTTTCCTACTAGAGATAATTCCGCAATTAGTCCTTATCTCAACGATCCTACATTTGGTATCAGAGCGAGGGTCATCAACCGGCATCTACATTCCTACTTCATCAACCGGAGTACACGCTCTGATCTTACATTTGATATCAGGGCGGATACAAGTCAACAACAAGGATGGCAACGGAGTTTCTCATCATCCCAATTCAAGAAGGACATTCTACACAGCGTCCACCGCTATTTGATGGAACCAACTACAACTATTGGAAGTGTAGAATGAAGATCTACTTGCAGTCTCAACTACGACCTTTGGAACATCGTAGAAGCAACGTACACCAAGCCCACAACCCACTATAACGCTTGGAGTGAAGATCAAAAGAAGAACGCGAACCTTGACGCAAAAGCAATGAATGCCTTGTTCTGTGCCCTTACCAAAGAAGAGTTCAACCGTGTTTCAACAGCAACTTCTGCACATCAAATATGGCATACTCTTCAGGTAACACACGAGGCACTAATAAAGTTAAGGAATCTAAATATCTGTTCTTGTCCACAGGTTTGAGTTATTTAAATGGAGGAGAATGAAATCATATCCGAAATGGTTACAAGATTCACCGACATCACCATACTCTTGCATCCCTTGGAAAGGACTACAGCCAAGTCGAAAGAGTTCGAAAGATCCTTCGTGCACTCACACCAGAATGGGAGAAGAAGACAACCGCCATTGAAAAGGCGAATGATCTCTCAACTATGACATTAGAAAACCGAATCGGTAATCTAATGGCATATGAAGTGCAGTTAGAAGAAAGGAAGAAGGACGAATGACAACACCGTTCAAAGAAGAAAGAACTCGCCTTCCATGCATCTTCCAACACGGACAATGATGACGAAGAGGAGATGGCAATGCTCTCAAAGAAGTTCGGAAATTTCTTAAGCAAGGTAAATTCAAGTGTTTTAATTGTGATAAACCAGGACATATGAAGATGGATTGCCCTTTGCTCAAGAAGAAGATAAGTACAAGAGTAAGAAGTTCAGAAAGAAGAAGAACTACGAAGCATCATCAGAATACAGTGATTCATCTTCATCTGATGAAGAAGAATCAACTGAACGTGTCAACCTATGTTACATGGCACTTGAAGATGATGAGGTATCATATTCTGAACTCTGTGATGCATTCCATGAATTATTTCTTGATCTGAAAATGAAAAACTGAAAAACAAAGTTTTGTCAAAGAAAATGAGAAACTTTTAAAGGAAATTCTCTTGTTATGCACTACAATGTTCATCTATAAATTCTCAACAACAAGATGAGTTTGAAAAAGTCATATCATCTGAAATTTAAAAATGAGAAAATTTATAAAGAGAACATTTTTTCTGAAAAAGGAAACTAAGTCTTTGAATGAAAGGATTTCTATATTGGATAAAGACATGTTAGTTTTCAAAAATAAATATGAAGATCTTTTGCAAAATGTGACTAAGTTTAATAAAGGAAAAGAAAATTTAAATGCTTTATTATCTTTTCAGAAATTGTCACATGATAATCATGGTATTAGATTTGTTGCAAAATCTTCATGTTATAGTAATCCATATAGTTCTTTTGTAAAAAGAAAGCCTAAGAAAAATATGTTTATATTGATTCCTAAGAACTTACATTTTCATGATAAAATACATATATTGCATCATATATTCATGATATTTGTGATTCTTGCAACTATGTGTATATTAACAGGTGGAAACCAATTCTAAATGGATTTGGAGTCCTAAAGGTTAAAATGATCTTTTATGTTTGGTACCATCTAACGTTTATCTTGCAGGTACCATATAAAAATTGATAAAGAACAATTATATATATATGTACTAATATATTTGTTGCAGGGGGAGAACAAAATATTTCTCTATCTGTTATAACCCATTTCTGCAGGGGAGGAAAAATAACATATTTTCTGCAGGGGGAGGACTTGTGCACACAAAGCGTCGTCATCAAAAAGGGGGAGAATGTTGGAACCTATTTCGATGAAGACGTTCGTGAAGATCAAATTCATTTGGAGCTCTAACACATGACGAATTAAGAGTCCGACATGATCAAGATGTGCCAAGAAGAGTTGATAGAGTGTGGGTTGTATATGTGGAATAGCATGTAAAGCCTTGACACAAACACACACTTCTTTGGTCCATTAGTCGACTCATACCTAAGTCAAGTCGACTAATCCCATGTGTAGTCGACTTGATCCAAACCCAAGTCAACTAGTCAAGTGTCCAGAATCTGACCCAACTCTCTGTTTCTGAATTAGTCGACCAAACAGTAAACCAAGTCGACTATATCATTTTATAGTCGACTTATAGAATTCCCCTAGTCGACTAATCCCTGGTCAAGTCGACTAATTGATAGTTGCAGTCGACTTGAATCAGTTATTCTGAAACTGTCATCCAACGTTTCATGACATAGTCGACTATGCCCAAACATAGTCGACTAATAGAAGGAATTTTGCCTAGGTTAGTCGACTACTCAAAAAGCAAGTCGACTAATAGGCAGTTCTGACTGTTGGACAGTTTCTGTTATTTGGTCTTTTGGCAACGTATTCCAACGTCCTAATGGTTTGAATTGCTCCTGTAACTACCCTAACTTCCCTAGTCTTCAGCTATATAAGGGTAGTTAATCCAAAGGCCAAATAATAAGATTTTTGTTCAGTTTTCCAAAGCCAAAAAGTTCTGAAAACCTAAAACTGATTTCTAACTTCAGTCTTCACCAAAAAGCCAATTCCTATTGTGAAGTCTTTCTGAAGTTTTGTTTCCTATACTGTACCTTGTCCACATACACATTCAGTATCAAGGCTATAGGAAAGAGTTGTAATTCTCAAAGTGTTCATTGTACACGGGAGGCTTCTTTGGTGAAGAGGCAAGTTGTACAAGGTGACCATTGTACACGTGAGGCTTCTTGGTTGTAGAGGCAGTTGTACAAAGGTAAAAGGTGTTCTCTTGGTGGAAGAGAAGGTGTACACATTTGGCGAAGGGGATTCGACAAGTGGTGTACATGTTGTATTGATTTTAGGTGGCAAGATCAAGGTTAAAGGAAAATCTCAAGCGGGTGGCTTGGGGACTGAATGTAGGTCACAAGGATCGAACCAGGATAAATCTCTTTGTTTGCGTTTGTCAATTTCTGAGACTTGTTTTCCTTTACATGCAAGTTTTTATTTTTGTTTATTTACTTAACGCTAATCCTTCTAGTTTTAGATTTGTGTTGACTTGAGTTATTTCAGATCTATGTTGCCTACAAGAGATAATTCCGCAATTAGTCCTTATCTCAACGATCCTACATTTGAGGTGCTCATGCAATCTTATTATAAGAGTATAGATCGACAATAAATGAATGAAATAAGTAGATAAGAGAGACAAGAAATTAATCCCACAAAAGAGATTTGTTTTGAGGTTCGAGCTACCGCTCTACGTCCCCGCCTTCACCACCGTGAAGGATTTCTAATCCACAAGAACTTTCCACCAAAGGAATTACAACCACTATGGAGTATAAGACTCCCCAACACACTCCCCTACTCCGAGGTAGCGTAGCAATAATTACAATAAGCACGGGTAATCAAAAGACCACAAACTCTCTCTTGAAAACACTTCTTTACAAAAATCCTAGAGAATAATATATAAGATTGAAGCGCAAGGTTTTGTAAGTGAAATTTGAAAATAGAAGGAGATTTTCAGAACCAAAACTTTAAGAGATTTTCAGAGAGTAAAAGCACAGAAACTGAAACAAAATTTTTTCTCAAGTGAGCACAAAATTTTGAATCTTTTCAAATTATTGTTGTAATCAACTCAACCCTAATGACCTCTTCGTTTTAATCCCTTCCTCTAGATGGATTCGATGCTGGACTATCGTAGGGCTCAGTCCTTTGATATCTGCTATAGTCCAACCAATAGCTTCCCTATGTCTCCTAAGGGTTGCCAGTTGGTCTTCCTCTTGCCTATTAGTCAAATTGGATGCAATTATGACCGGTAACGTCTCTTGTTCACCTAGGTAGGCATACTTAAGATGTTTAGGCAAGGCCTTTACTCCAATGAAGGAGTGGCTCGATGGGTGGAGTGTTAAGCTTGACTTTTTCATCTCTATAGAACTTGGATTTGCTGCCCATTCAATCTCATCAAGATTGAGATCACTTGATTCTAACTCTTCCTCTTCCTCTGACTCTAGTGTGATCTCATTGTGCTCACTTGTCATGTTTTCAATAAAGTTAACCTCAAAGGGTTGGTCGGTCATGTCGTAGGGATGCTTACCTAAGTTGAACGTTGACTTCCTTGGTCATATCCCCAAAAGCCAATCTCATGGATCTGTTTCTACAATTTATGATTGCATTAGCGGTTGCTAGGAACGGTCGTCCTAAGATGACGGGAGTTTGGGACCTAGGATTAGACACAGGTTGTGTCTCTAAAACAATGAATCGACTGGGTAAATGAATCTCCCACCCGTATGAGGACATCATTGATCTCTCCCTTAGGAACTTTGATTGAGCGATCAGCCAATTGAATAGTAACTTGGGTTGGGTTGAGTTCACCTAATCTAAGTTGTTGATATACGGAGAAAGGGAGCAAATAATGCTAGCTCCTAAATCGAGGAGTGCTCGATTGATTTTCAGCTCGACCTATGGTGCAAGAGATGGTGGGGCAACCAGGGTCCTTGTACTTGACTGAGATCTGGTTGGACAATAGCTCACTAATGTTAGTGGCTGGAAAAACCTTCTTAGGCACATTTGTCTTTCTTTTCTTGGTGCACATGTCCTTAAGGAATTTGGCATAACTAGGGACCTGTTGGATTGCATCAAGAAGTGTAACTTGATTGAACACCTCTAGTAGTTTCTCCATATGTGCATTGTTGTTACTTCTAAGCCTATTTGGAATGGAGCTATAGGCTGGTGCACCTGTCCTGCTGATTTTTCAACTTCAGTTTCATTGGAGCTGGGTGGAGAAGGAGTGGAGCTAGATGGAATGGATGACTGAGATAGATCCTGTGGCATGGATACTCGATTATCAACTTGTTTTCCTGATCTTAGTGTATGAACCAAGTTACACTGGTTTGGGTCTTGAGCCTCATTGGCTAGCCTAGGATTCCTAGGATTTGGCAATGGTTGACTCTGTAGAGTTCGCCTCTGTCTCTCTTGTTGGTTCAATTGGATCTCTATCCTAGTTAAGACTTGAGCCAGCGTGTCGTGGCTTTTAACTAGAGTGTCCACCTTTCTTTTCATATTTGATAGTCTTGTCTCCATTTGTGAATTTTGGAAAGATGTGGGAGGATTTTGACTAGGGAAATTTTGTTGATAGGTGGATTTTTGAAATTGTGGAGAATTTGGGCCTAGTTTTGATCATTGTTGCTTGGGCCCATGAAAAATTGGATGATTTCTCCAACCGGGATTGTAGGTGGGCGAATATGGATTGTTGGCGGCCTTGTGAAGCCGCACTCATATGTTCGGGCAAGCTTTGATGCGCGATAAAGACGGACATTCCTCGAACACATGGTTCATATCTTGACAATAGTACAGCCCGCCGAAGGTGTTGGGCTGACTTGGTTCACAGAGACTGGTTCTTTCGTTTCAAGATCTTCTAGTCTTCGCATCACAGCAGCTAATTTAGCATCGGTTGCTATGTTGGCCTCAATGGAATGGATACCTCCTTTAGAAGATGTAGGGTCATTAGTCCTAAATTTTTCCGAGTTTGTTTCCCATTGAATGGTATTATAAGCTAATTCTTCATATAATAACCATCCTTCATTTTCGATCTTTTTCAGAAATCCTCTTTGGCACATGGATTCTAACAGCGTTTTAGTTTGATATTCTAATCCATCATATAGAACTTGGCAAATTGCCATTTCTCTATCCCATGGTGAGGGCATTGGGCAAGAGGTCCTTAAAACGCTCGAAATATTTTTAAAAAGGTTCATTGGCTATTTGCTTAAACTGTAAGATGCTCTTCCTAATCAGTGCATTCTTGTGGACGGGATAAAATTTCTTTAAGAAGGCCTTAACGAAATTATCCCACGAAGATATTGAACGGCCTCTAGATTGTAGACCATTTCTTTGCTAAGTCTTTCAAAGCAAAGGGAACAAACCGTAGTTTGATGGCATCTTCTCCTAACTTGGGTATCTTCATCATGAGACATACTTCTTCAAATTCCCTTATGACGAAGTATGCATCCTCGATTCAAGTCCATGAAATTTGGAAGAGTGCTGATGTATTGTGGCTTGAGCTCAAATTGGTCAACACCTTCATCGGTTAACTTGATGCAAGAAGGAGAGAGGTCCTAATAGGATAGAACCTATCTTGGAGTGACAGTGGTTGTGCCATGTGTGAGTCGGGCTTTTGCTCGGGTGGTGAACTAGTTCTAGTTAGCCTGGATGTAAGTGGGTCTCTCGACCAAGCGGACATGCACAATTAGCAAACAAAGTTCACCCAATCAATAAATAAAAAGAAAAACAATCACAATTCTATTCTAGGGTAAGCCTTGACCTAGACGACTCCTAACTTTAGACTGTCCTTAGGAGGTCTATTGCCGACCTTAACCAAAAGTTAATCGCCAGGTAGGTGGCAAGACCGGTGGGAGGTTTTCCGTCAAAGACGTTCCTTAATTAAATAACCACCGATCTTCAGGCTTTCGGCCCTCAATCCCCTGTCTAGACACCGATTTGGCACGAGTTAATTTCGAACAACTTTCCTCCTTCGGCCAATCTCCTAGTGAGTCCGAGTTAACCTAGGCAACGTCTAGTCAATTTTTACTTAAGTTAGGGTTGTGAGTGTGACGGAGATGATTGTGGGCCAAGGAAGGGTGATAAAATCCCTACTTTATCTTGTTAATGGGTTTTGCCCTTAATTTTTTTGTGTAACTATAAAGCATTAGAAAAGTAATCACTCAAAAAGCAGTAAATCAGCCAAGAGTGTTTCCTAATCTATATGCAATGCAAACGTACCTTGTCGCCAGCACTCTTCAACAGAATTAAAAAATTAATAGACACGTGCCTAAAATGTAAGAGTCTAATTTTTTTTTTATTTTTCAACCAATAGGTTACTGTTATTTTTATTAGCAGTGTGCAGGTTTTATCACAGAGAAAATTTTAACAGAGAAGTAAATCAGATTTGCAAGTAGCAGCAACCTGCAGAAAACAGGGTGAGTAGTTAAGCCGCGGAACCGCGGCTCTGTAGTAGGCCCTGTTGCTCTGCCTTCGAGGGCAGAGGCACAGAGTTGCTATATGTCCTTGCTGCTGTTTGTTTTCCTATTTTCTGAACCTGCAAACAGAAAGATAAACGAGTTAGTTTTGAGAAATCGTGTCGTTCCTTCCCCGGCAACGGCGCCAAATTTTGATTGAGATTTAAGAAATTGCAAAGAAAAGATTGAGTTATAGAATTCTCAGTCTCAATGCTATCCGCTGCAGCAAGGTCCAAAGCGGGTCGATCCACAGGGAAGGGATCGATTCAAGCTTTTCGGCCGATTCCTTAGTATCTTCAAAATAAGACAAAGAGATTAGATTTGAAATATATATGATTGGAGAGATGCAATTTTACTGACTCTACCACAACCCATAGTGTAAGTTAAGGATATTGAACATCATCTTGAAATACATGAAATCGATCCTAGGTTATTAGAGAAGATGCCAGCAAGAGAAAAAGATTTTAGAATCTTACTAGTTTTGCACTCCTAAAAATCCAACACGTTTTCATCCTAACATCTAAGTACGGCGTAAGAGAAGTTTTACCTTGAAGTTACGCTGTCAATGTTCTTAAGCATGAAGTGTGAAGAATGTTAAAGGTGTAACCTAGTTTAGAAAGTTAGTCATCATTTAATCTTCAAGCAATTTACCTTAAACCTAGGGTTTCTAAAAAGTGTTATCAATCCGATCAATTCTTAACTGTTCTAGGGTTGTTTAAGAATTCAGCAAACCACAATAAGAAATTAGTTCATCATTTTTTTATCTTTTCAATTTATTTTTTTTTGTTGTTTAATAAGAAGGATTGCAAAAAGAAAGAAAAACAAAACAGAGACAGATCGCAGAGAAAAACCTAATTAAAAGACAGTAATTGAAATGGCAAAGAGGTACCTTTATTCGAAAATATCCTCCAAATACAAAGCTCCTTCTTCTCCACAATGTGCTTAAAACGAAATTACAATTTACAGAAATTTAAAGAGAAGCTAAAGAAACCCTAATCTCCTCGTCTCTGGATGGGCCTCTCTGTTTGCGTCTGCAGGGAGTATTTATAGGTGCAGAAGGAGGTAGAGTCCCAATAGAATTCTACTGCAAAATCCGTTGGTCCATCTCATCATTTGGCCGCGTTTTCCGCGGCTTTGGCCGCGTTTCCGCGGCCTTAGCCTCATCTCTGGCCACGCGCTTTCGCGCGTGGCTTCCTTTGGTCCGTCCATCTGAGTCTATCCATGTAGATCTGCATTTGACTCTTCAATTTGAAATTTCGGGATAACTTGGGAAGCAAGTTACCCTAATCCAAATCTCCTCCAAAAACAAATTTCATCATTGCACTCTATTTATCCTCATCCATCAAGCATTTAGGGTTGAATAGAAGTCTATCCCTCCCCTCTTTTTAGTATTTGCAACATTTGCACTTTGTATTGCAATTTTGATATTTGTAATTGCCACTTTTGCACTTGGGCTTGGACATGGGCTTTTGGGCTTTTTAGGCTTCATTTAAGGCTTTATTCTTTATTTTAATTAAAGACTCAAGGCCTGCACACATTAAATAACAAACATTAGTAATAGTGCATGATTGTAGGAATAATATGAAAATGTGATAGTAAATGTAGTGATAATATGCATTTTTTACTACCTATCACACCCCCACACTTATCTTTTTGCTCGTCCTCGAGTAAAATCAAAAGAAAAGAAAAACTAATCTAGCTAACTCACTTTCGTAGGAATCATGGTTTCACTTAGCACGTGCACAAGCCGTTAAACCTCTAGGTTACCCTAGAGGACGAGTGTTGTCTCGTGAGGGTTTTCAGCGG
>JAVJIF010014376.1:0-129925 GCA_038442645.1 Agave tequilana | reverse complement strand
GAAGAAGCAGCTGCAGGAGTACTCTGATAAGGGATTGATTCGGCCAAGTGCTCACCATGGGAGCTCCAGTGCTATTGGCGAACAAGAAGGATGGTGGTAAGAGACTTTGTATTGATTACAGGGAATTGAACAAGGTTACCATCAAGAACAAGTATCCCTTGCCAGGATTGATGATTTGTTTGATCAGCTTCATGGAGCCCGGGTATTCTCTAAGTTGGATTTGCAGTCGGGGTACCATCAGCTAAGGATGAAGGCAGAGGATATCCCGAAGACGGCATTCAGGACCCGTTATGGCCACTATGAATTTCTAGTTATGCCTTTCGGAGTCACCAATGCCCCTGCAGTTTTCATGGATTTGATGAACCGAGTGTTCTCGCCCTACTTGGACCAGTTCGTTGTTGTCTTCATAGATGACATCTTGATCTATTCCAAGAACAATAAGGAGCATGCAGAACACTTGAGGATTGTGTTACAGACTCTCCAGCAGGAGCAGCTTCATGCTAAGAGGAGCAAGTGTGAATTCTGGTTGGACAGCATAGCCTTCCTTGGGCACATTGTTTCAGCAGAAGGGATTTCAGTTGACCCCAGCAAAGTCCAAGCAGTGAAGAATTGGCCTATTCCGGAGACGGTGACTGAGATTAAGAGTTTTCTTGGGCTAGCCGGATATTACAGGCGCTTTGTCCAGGATTTCTCTAGGATTGCAGCTCCGTTGACCAAGCTCACCCGGAAAGGAGAGAGGTACATATGGACAGAAGAATGTGCTTTGGCATTGAGCAGTTGAAGCAGAGACTCATTTCAGCTCCGATCTAGAAGACTCCCTCAGGGAGAGGAGGGATGGTCATATTCAGTGATGCATCAGGGAAAGGCCTGGGGTGTGTGCTTATGCAACATGATCATGTTATAGCATATGCATCTAGGCAACTGAAGCCTCATGAGCGGAACTACCCAACTCATGACTTGGAGCTAGCAGCTGTTATATTTGCTTTGAAGATTTGGAGGCATTATCTTCTGGGAGATAAGGTGTTGATATACACGGATCACAAGAGCCTCAAGTATATTTCTCACAGAAGGAGTTTGAACATGAGGCAGAGGCGGTGGCTGGAGCTGATGGCGGACTATGATATTGACTTGCAATACCATCCAGACAAGGTCAATACAGTACCGGATGCACTGAGCAGGATGCCAGAGAATAGGGTGCTTGTCCAAATCACTCAGCAGAAGGAGTTGATTCAGGACATTATCAGATTGGACTTGATGTTGGTTCGAGGAGCTGAGGAGGAGGCAGGACAGTCATGGCTTTGCAGATTCAGTCAACATTAATAGATGAGATCAAGGAAGCTCAGAAGGAAGATCCCAGATTGCAGCAGTTCCGAGCTCAGGTAGAGGCTGGATTGAGGACTGATATCAGTATTCATCCGGATGGTGCCTTATATTTTAGTAGCAGACTTTGTGTTCCCAAGGAGAGGTTCGGCAGAAGATTTTGGCAGAGGCTCACAGTTCAGCATATTCCATCCACCCAGGGAGAAACAAGATGTATCAGGACTTGAAGAAGCAGTTTTGGTGGAATGCTATGAAGAGGAGATAGCTCAGTTTGTAGCCAAGTGCCTGGTATGCCAGCAGATAAAGATAGAGCATCAGAGGACAGCTGGACTTCTACAACCTTTACCGATACCCGAATGGAAGTGGGGCACATCACCATGGATTTTGTCACGGCATTACCTCGAAGTCCTAAAGGTAATAATGCTGTGTGGGTAATCATTGACCGTCTCACAAGTCAGCTCACTTTACCATTCAGGGTGGGACAGTCAACCGAGGTCTTGGCAGACAAGTACTTGAAGGAGATAGTTCGTCTACATGGAGTTCCTGTTAGTATTGTATCAGACCGAGACACCAGATTCAGATCTCATTTCTGGGAGAGTCTCCAGAAAGTCTAGGTACTCGTCTGAAATTCAGTACATCATATCATCCTCAGACAGACGGACAATCTGAGAGACTATCCAGATTCTTGAGGATATGTTGAGGGCCTGCATGATTGAATTCAGGGATCATGGGAAGACCATCTTCACTTGGCGGAGGTTCTTATAATAACAGTTATCAAGCAAGTATCAAGATGGCACCATTTGAAGCATTGTGGGAGGAAGTGTAGGTCTCCGATTTGTTGGGATGAAGTCGATGAGAGAAGACTTTTGGGGCCAGAGATTCTGATTCAGACAACAGACAAGGTCAGGACTATCAGAGATCACCTCAGGGCAGCGCAGAGTCGCAGAAGAGTTGGGCAGACACACTGAGAAGGCCATTGGAATTCCAGACAGGAGATCATGTATTCCTGAAGATATCTCCTACCAAGGGAGTAATCCGGTTCGGTACTCGTGGAAAGCTTAGTCCGAGATATATCGGCCCATTTGAGATTTTGGATCGAGTGGGAGATGTGTCTTATAGATTGGCATTACCGCCATCTTTGGACGGAGTTTACAATGTTTTCCACGTGTCACAGTTGAGGAAGTATGTGAAAGATGATAGTCACATCCTGGATCACTCCGAACTGGAACTACAACGGATTTATCATATCAAGAGCAGCCGATGGCCCTTGTGGATAAAAGTGTCAAGACATTGAAGAACAAGTCTATACCATTAGTGTTGGTGTCTTGGAACAGGCATGCCCCTGGAGGGCACGTGGGAACGGGAGGATGTCATCCGTGAGCGTTACCCTTATCTCTTCACGACTTGATTTGGTAAGACTCTTCCTTCTTATTCCGATTCTTGTTCTTATCCTTATTCTTATCTGCCGTTATCTCCCTTCTTGTCCTTATTTATCTGTTCCCTTTCACTTTACGAAATTTCGAGGACGAAATTTTTGTAAGGTGGGTAGATTGTAATACCCCGTTCCCGGAATACGTACTTAGTTGCGTATTCAGTTTCCCTATCGTATTTTTTCCAAATTACTTCCTGTATTCGACCGATTTCAGTTCCAAATGTCATTTTCCTGTACTTTGGATTTTATATGATTTTTCGGATTTTCCTGAAATTAATTAAAATTTTCAAAACCGGTGTCGACCAGTGCCGCTGATCGATTCTCAGATTTTTATCTTGTAAACAGTTAGGAATTTCTAGAAGATCCTTTAGACATTATTTCTTAGAATCATATTTTCTATCTAAATACTTTTTCTGAGAATTTTATGAATTTATGAAAATTCCAACGGAGTCGGTAGATAACTGATTCCGGGATTTTTTAATTTTAAAACTATAAATTATTTCTTCAAACGAATTGCACCATGAGCCTTCAAATATTATTCTTGATTTTGGTAAAATTTTCAGGTCATTCCGAGATACTTGAATTTCGGACATTTTTTCGATAATTGCAAAAATCCCACTCAATTTCCACCTCATTTCCCACTCACCTTCCCACCTAACCCCACTCATTCTCCCTCCCTCCCACAGCCGGCCAAGTGGCCAGGTGAGGGACACCTCACCCTCCCTTTTTGCAAGAAAGCCCCTCTCATCCATCTAAATTCCAACCCCTTTACAAAATCTCCAATCCTATAAATACATTTTCCTTTACACTTTAATCCTTTTCTTCCTCATTTCAACCCTAGAGAGAAGAACTCTCACCAACCCTCTTCTTCCTCAAACTGAACCCTAGCTCCAAGAACTCCCCAAGCTCTTCACCTCCAGCTCAAGTCACTTCTTTGGAGATTGGATCGTAGCCCTCTTCGTCGTCAAGGATCATTAGGAGCTAACCATCAACCACACTCTTTCCGGACTCGTAGAGCTTCAATCAAACGGTCCCAAGTGAGTATTTCACTCACCAAGACTTGAATTAGCCCTAGAACACTTGTATCTACACCTCTTGTACACCTAGGTCACCAAAAACCATGAATTGAACCATCAAACACATTTTCCAGAAAATCTGTTCTGTCACTGTTTTTACCACGATAGTCGACTTACCCTAGGAGCTAGTCGACTAGAACACTTAGCTGAAACTTAGCTTTTCTGAAAAACACAGTATTAGTCGACTTACCCCAAATATCAGTCGACTAATCTTCCTGGACATAAAACTCAACTCTCTGGAAATCCCTATTAGTCGACTCCTGAATCCTCCTAGTCGACTAATCCTCCCTGGACCAGAAATCCAACTTTCTGTATCAACAGACTTAGTCGACTTAAATATCTGTTAGTCGACTGGAGCCCTATTAGTCGACTAACCCTTACCCCTAGTCGACTAATTCTGACTGTGTCATAGTTAATTTCTGTTCTGAATTTGGTTCTTATGCTTGTTACATGTGTATTATATCTGCTTGTTCATGCTTCAATACTGGCTCTACATGACCTATTACTGGATGGATGTATCTTTGTTATCTCATGACTTATTATTGCATATACTCGTTCCATGACATGTTAAATAGTAAACATCACCACTTATCATGCCATCTCTTAAAACTAAGCATGATACACTTGACTTTTACATAAAAAGCACCAACTTACATATGGGTCGGGGGAAACATGCGGATATCGATACGTGTTCGTGTTTACAGTGGTATTAGGTATATTGTACAATCATATTCCGGTCTAACCTGCGGTACACCAGGGGACCGAGGGGAGTGCTTGCTCCCTATTCCTGAATCAGTCATGACAAAGGCATACATAAGACCCTCCTGAATAGCCTAGCGGCTGGCTTCCGTCACCAAGCAACGGACATCCTGGACCGTTATCCCGGGCATGTACGGGGTCCACTGTAAACATAGTTCGTCGATAACCCCGCTGTTTTCAATAACAACCTTGTATTACTAGGATATGGATCTATGTGCGCTGGGACGCTGGGTCACATAGCTAGATATCACAGTAAAGCAAGTAATAATAACAATAGACTAGAGCTATGCATTCATTCCTTTCTGACTACAGATATATATGCTTTCCTTACCTGTTGGTTTATATTCATTAGACCGTTCCAGTTTTCTTTATTCATGTATCCTAGCCATTTGGCCATATATATTGTTCATTGTTATATGTCTTGATCCCTTGGATTTGCATATTCAGATTCCGAGGCTTGGGTCGAAGTGGAGCCATCCACCGAAGATCAGGCTTTCTTTAGTGAGCAGGCAGATTAGCTCCAGTCCTCGTGCCAGACTCTCTCCTTTTGTCTCACGGATCTCCATCCTACTCGTGAGCTTTTTTGTATACATATTGTATATATTCTTTGGACTTGTTATGATGTAATGCACACGTCATGTGTAATACTTTATAATATCCTGTGATAACTTTGTATGTGTACTTCTTGTGTTGGCATATGTATGGATACCACGCTTTGTCGTGTACTCTGTTTCCTGTTGTACTTTATGCTTAGCGTATATACGTGGGGGCAAGTTATGACCTACGTATATACGTCGCGCAGTGACGTCCCCGTATCTGTGGATCGGGGCGTTACACCCCCCCACCGCGGCCATCACAAATCAGCTCATGTAGGTAAGTCTTCCAAGGACACACTACATGCATTGGATTTATTAAAAGTTAATCTCAACCTTACCTAATTGTATTATAAGAGCATCGTCATCATAAAAAAGGGATAACAGCTACAATGCTACTTATAAATATAAATATATCCGGTGTCGATGCTCCACACACGAGTGCCATCAATCCAGCTCATTTTACCACATTGAATCTCTTTCATGAAACTAACTGCCAATCAAGTGGTTGAATTCTCGCTGTCGGTGAACTCCACTATGGGCTTAATCTCATCTCCCTCGATGAATTTAGAACCATACTTTTAGAATGACCCTTAGTCATAATGATTTTATGTTTTTCAGAATCAGACAATGGCTTATCAGCTTTTTATTTTTCAAGTGGTGATAGTCAAAGGTTTAACTTTTCATGATCATATTATTATGACTCTCGACACACCTTTATTAAACCTATAAAGTCTTTGGGTAATTTCAGCGTATTTTTCTCATTTGGGATCATAAGGTAATTATAAAATTTTCATGTTACTTCAAAACGAGTAAATTATCTCATAATGATATATGATAAAGCATATATATATATATATATATATAATATATATATATATATATATATATATAATATATATATAATATATATATATATATATATATATATATTGTATTTGATTATTCAAATATATATGTATATACATATATTTAATATGCTGAAGAATATCAAGAAATTTTGCTTGTCAAGTGTCTTTGAATGCATACTTAGTGTCACCTTTAAGTATTTAACATGTAATTCAAATATATCTAAAAAATTGTTAGCATATACTTATCAAAACTTTAAGAGATGTACATGTGCTAAAGCTAAAGAAAAAATATTTATTTTCATTCTACTCACCTTATTAAGACATTGATGATATCTCAGATTAGATTTTAGTATCTTATAAGATGGCTACAAATTAGTTCGTTGCCAGATAGTAAGGCATCATAATTTATCTTACCAGTTATATTCTTAATAGTATCCAAATTTCATCTTGGACAAATCTCTATTTTCAAAGCGATTTGCTCAACCCAACGGAACTCCACATCGAAAACCCGAAAAGCTCTGATACCACTTATTAGTTACCCGCTGGACGTCTACGTGCAAACAGCAGAGTATAGATGCAGAACAATCACAATTGGCAAGAACAAAACAAAGAGAAAGAAAGCGAAAAAAACACAGATTTAACGATGTAAAGTAATTGCCCACGTCCTTGGGGCAGAAGAGGAGAGACATCTTAATAATCAGTCAATTTAGGCTACAAATATTGGGGACAATATCCCTCTCTATATAGCCAGAGACTCTACAAAGAAAAGGAAACCAATTGATTTGAATTCGAATCCAAACGAATCCATAAATCCAACAGAAAAACGTTCAAAAACTGTCGTGCAGTCAACCGGTCGATCAACCGCTCTTTGTGCAGGCTCAAGTCTGCGCTCTAACTGGTCGACCTCTAGTTGCGCAGAGTTAAACCAATACTTTGGACGGTCCACTGAATGTCTTCTGCTGCACTGCTCCCTCTGGGTGGACAATTGCTACATGTCTTTCTTCTCTTGTGCACTTTTATGCATAACCGGTCGACCAGACGATCGATGGTCTTCTGTCTCAACAATACTTAGGTCTTCTATCAGTCTAACTTGACCTGTTGACAAAACTTTCATTTGGCTGTCGACAAGCTTATCACGAAAGTTCGAGTTTGTCAGTTTTTTCCTTACCTGTCGATAACACACTTCAGTTGTTGACAGGCCTAGGCGTATATCAGCGTTTATGAACCTATTTAAAATTTGGTTTAGTTTTAATTTTGTTTCCTTATTTTTAAACTTTATTTCTTTATTTTAAATCAAGTTTCATAGATAGAGAAAAAGACTCATTCTGAGCCTATAAAGGCCCTTAAATCTCTTGTATTTGTATTCAACTTTTGTCAATAAACTTTTGAATTTTTTCTCATATTTGCTCGTGGATTCGAGTTGCTCTCTTGGCTCATAGATTCGGGTCATTCTTGCTTGTGGATTCTAATATTTACCCCTACCTGAAGCTTCTTCAGGGTTCTTTAACGCTAGAACGAGATCTAGCCTGCGTTGCTTATCTTCTTCGCTTCCCCGTCTGAGTCAAGCGGTATTAGAGCTTCGGCGAACGCTCCGACGATGACCAGAAATAATGATGAGCAACCGAATCTATCCACAAAGATGGATACTTTTGAAGGGAGACTCAGCACTCTTGAATCAACTATGGACGTTGTAGTCCACAAACTCAAGAAGATCTTCCTTAAACTTGATGATCGAAACCTAGCAGACTATACGCATTGAAGCGGGTTGGATCATCCAGCAAATAATCATCTGCCACCACCTCCACCTTCATCAGGTAATTCTCATCCATCATCTCCACCTCTCTCAAACAATCCTTGCCTACAACCCTCACCACTAACCCAACCACCTCCAATTTAATCACTCCTACTACTATCACCCCCATATCAACCACCCTCATATCAGTTATATCCAAATCAACCACTATCAAATCACCAATATCAATACCCTACACCATCAAACTACCCCTACGACATTCCCAAATTGATAGCGTCTCCGATGAAGAGTTCAACAATCCGCTTATCAGTATGACAATGTTAGAGATGATGACCTAGCCCACGGAAGCCATGGGAGATTCACTAATTCTAATTCAAATAGGAGAGACGAGTTTTCTAACCCCAATAGGAAGGCTAGAAACCCTTACCCTAATCATGGTAGGGAAGGAGGACACCCAAATCCTCAGGAGTACAGGATGAAGGTTGACATCCCTTCTTTCAGCGAGAATCTTGATATAGAATCCTTTCTGGATTGGATCTATAAAGTGAATAAATTTTTTTGACATGGCTTATGTTCTTATGGAGAAACAAGTCAAATTTGTGGCATACAAAATCCAAGAGGGGCAGCCGCATGGTGGGATCAATTGTAAATATCATGAAGGCGTCAAAGAAAGCAACTCGTGATGATATTAAGACACATGAAGAAACTTTTACAAGGTAGAGTCCTTCCACCCGATTATCAAAAGATTTCTACAATCAATTTGATCAATGCAAGTAAGGTACGAGCACTGTAACAGCATACATGGAGGAGTTCTATCGCCTCGCATCACGGTGTGATTTGTCACTAACGGAGGAGCAGCAGACCGCAAAGTACATCCACATGTTAAAAATACCCCATCAAGAGCGTGTGGCCCTCCAAGACTTGTACTCTGTCAATGAAGCCTAAAACAAGACTATGAAGGCTGAGAGATTGCAGAACAAGGCCTTACCCTTCAAGAACGTAGCAGAAAGGACATCCGGCAACACAAGAACTCAACAAGGTTCCAAATTGAATGAAAGATCTCTAGCCTATAAGGCGATTGATGTCCCTCCAACAAACTCGACGACGAAATCTGCCCCCACTACAAAGGGCAAGAGAATTCATATGCCAAGTTTGGGATTGGCAAGTGTTACAAGTGCAGCAAACCCGAAAACAGGTCCAATGAATGCCCGAAGAGGAGGCCTATTGTAACGCCCCGATCCGGCGGATACGGAGACGTTACTGCGACGTATATACGCAGGTCAGAAATACCCTCACGTATATACGCTAAGCATCAGTACAGGCAAGAATCAGAGTACGGGAGCAAGTGGTGCATTATACATTCCAACATATGAGTACAATTACAAAGTTATCACCAGAGGTGATCCAATATGACATGAATATTACATCACTGATATGCGCAATTGCTAGATTACAAAGAGATGTACAAGTATGAACAGTACCCAAGCACTCACGAGTTTACAAAAGAAAACTCGAGAGGCACACAGGGGGGCCTGGAAGGATAAGGCTCCAGACGGTCTGCTGGGGATCCATACTTCAGTTGCGCCACTCTAATCAGCAACTGGGGGAATCCACACGCTCCAAACTCCATGACCTGGACATGAGGATCCAGGGGAGTCAGATAGAACTCCCCAGGCGAGTGGTGATACGAATGCCAAGTGGCGAGCAAAGATAAGCACACGTGTAACGATGAAACCGAATCATAATCATGCATTGAAAACCATGTCGTGAGCATAAGCTTGCAGGAGCAAGTAGACATAGAACAAGTGATATCAAACAGGAAGTACTCATGGTATGATAAGATAAGAACAAGAGACTGGTGGAATAGAATACGGGTGGTGAAACCGGGTGTAAGCAAGTATAGTATAATAATCAAAAACCGGAAATCCGAAGTAAAACCCGATACAACCAATCTTGCCATAGCACACCACAGGTCCATAGCTGGCATCTTTTATAATTAGAGCCGTCTAAGTTGCAGGCTTTAGTATGCGTCCCATTCCACATACTTCTACTTACAACTTAAAGAGCATGTTATCATCTTGGCACTTTATTATTATTATTACTCGTCTTACCCTGATATCTAGATATGTGAACTAGCGTCCCAGCACACATATATCCATATCTGAGTAAAGCAAGGTTGTTATTGAAAACCAGCGGGGGTATCAACGAACAATGTTTACAGTGTGTCCCGTACATACCCGGGACCACGACCCAGGATTGTTCCGTTGCTTGGTGGACGGAACCTGCCGCTATGCGATCAGGAGGGTCTTATAGGATGCCCTTATCAAGATGGTATCAAGGAGGGAGCCAGCACTCCCCTCGGTCGCCTGGAGGCCCACAGGTCAGACCGGATATTTTAGTTGCACAACATGCCAAATACCACTGTAAACACGAACATGTATTGATAGCCGCAAGTTTCCCCCGACCCGATGTAAGTTGTCTCATTTTACGGTTTATTAGATGATTATCAGATTCCAGGAATGAGCAGGAATAAGTCAGGAATATCAGGAATACATGTATATCAGGAGTACTGGTTCGTACTATAATGTATCAAGATGTAAACAAGATGTCAGGTCATCATTCCCGTTATCGTGATAATCATGAGAGTCAAGTATATCATGCCGGGTGTCAAGTGATAGCATGACAGGAGGATGATAATTGGCAGGTAACAAGTCATGTCAAGAGTTGATAATATCCGGTGACAAGTCATGTCATAACAAGGGGCCTTGCCAAGTAGTAGCATGTCAGGTGTTAGATGATAACACGTCAGTTGACAGGTAATACAAACAGGTGTTAAATAGTAACATACAAATGATAGGTATTAAGTAAAGCATGTCAAGTGTTCACATATCAGGTAAGTACATGGCATGTGGTAAAGTAGTAGCTAAGCACAACCAAGCGGAGCTGGGCAAGCTGGAGGCACAGACAGCAAACAGTATTTAACACTGGAGCCTCTGGCAAGATTACCGGGACAACTCGGCTTAAAGTGCGAGTAGGTCTTGTCGGGTGAATGTCTGGATCCATTGTTAGCCCCACTGCAGGGGACGTGGTAGGGCTGGCTACCGTTTGTATTGTATTTTTTCTTGCTCTTGCCTAACGGGTAGCCCTGGTCTCAGCAGTCAGGGGTCTGTTTAAGGCCGTTGTCCCGGGTATGCACGGGATACACCCACCTGACTAGAGCTCCTCGACCATTGGGTTTTCAGTTAACATAATAAAATGATATAAACAATAGTGACGTCGGGAACACTTGTTATTTGATCACTCTCTCGTTTGGATAATGGTACCCGTATGCCATGTCCGGATGGGTTCGACTGGAGTGCGGGCTCCAGTATGAACTGCCAGTGGTATGAGACACTGGAAGAGATTGATTAAAATACCAGGTAGTACTGATTGTTATTATTGTATAAATCACACGACATGCTCGACTCATGTATATTATTGTCCCTTTTATATTTGTTACTACTCCTGATATGTTATCCACGATCATGTCACCTGTATACCTTATTACACTTCTTGATATTTGTTACACTCCATGTGGTAATACACTATTCATGTATATGTATACTCTGCATTATATATTCTGCTTTATGTATACGTTGCAGACTTCATTACTGTATATGCACAACACAATAGTATGCAGACTGTATTACTGTATATGCACAACACAATAGTATGGTTATGTTGCATACTGCGCATCTGCATGTTCATTTCCATCACATCATCACTATATAACAGTATGTCTTATATAACACTAGATATTACTGTAGACATGACCCGCTGATAACATGATATCAAAATATGTCATTTTTATCTTTCTACTGATTATTATATTTCTATTATATGGTATCATTGATACATAAACGTGAATTATATATTATTATCGTGCTTGTAGATGAATGCGGTGTTGAACGATGGTTGAACTTAATCCCTTGATATCAGTCATAGTCCACCCGATGGCTTCCTTATGTTTTCTTAGAATTGCTTTCAAATCTTTTTCTTCCCCGTCATTTAAATGGGAGGCAATGATGACGGGAAAGGTCTCTTGTTCGCCTAGATAGGCGTACTTGAGATGCGCAGGTAGGGCTTTTAATTCTAAGGAAGAGGAAGGCTCACTAGAGGGACTAGTCAAATCTGTTGGCTCCATTGTTGGTGAAATAGGGTTTGAGGCCAATTCACAGCAGAATCTACAACTTGATTAAGATTAAAGTTGTCAGACTCTAACTCGAAGTCAATCTCCACTTCTGATTCCAATTCTTCCCCGTGTTCACTTGTCAAGTTCTCAATTAGGTTGACTTCAAATGTTTGGTCCTCGATATCGCGGGGTTGTTTTCTTAGATTGAAGACATTAACTTCTCTAGTCATGTCCCCAAAGGTTAACCTCATAGACCCATTCTTACAGTTGATGATGGCGTTAGCAGTAGCAAGGAATGGTCGACCTAGGATAACAGGAGTTTGAGCCCTACGATTGGAGTTAGACACAGGTTGTGTCTCCAAAACTATGAAATCGACAGGGTATATGAACTCTCCTACCCGGATCAGGACGTCATTAATTTCTCCTTTTGGAACTTTAACAGAACGGTCAGCCAGTTGGATGGTGACTCGAGTTGGACTAAGGTCACCCAACCGAGTTGTTGATAAACAGATAATGGAAGCAAGTTCATACTTGCCCCAAGTCAAGAAGTGCACGACTAATCTCGGCTTGTCCTATTGTGCAGGCAATGGTGGGACTACCTGGATCTTTGTACTTAACAGGGATAGGACCCGAAAATAGCTCACTAATATTAGTGGCTAAGAAGACCTTCTTAGGAACATTAGTCTTTCTCTTCTTGGTGCACATGTCCTTAAGAAACTTAGCATAGGAAGGAACTTGTTGGATGGCATCAAGAAGTGGCACATTTATCTTCACTTGGTTAAACATCTCGATTATCTTGTCCATGTGAGGATTTTGCTTGTTGTTTTTCAGCCTATTAGGAAATGGTACTATAGGCTGATGCACATGGCTGGCTGACTTGTCTTTTTCAGACTCGTCAGAATGGGAAGAAATGGATTAGATGAGGTGGAGGCTTGATTTTGGTTGTGCTGAATGGGAATGGGTGGTGTTGACACTTGGTTATCAACTCTCTTTCCTGACCTCAATGTATGGATAGCATGACATTGATTGAATGAAGGATCCTCAGCCAAATGAGCTTGTTGGGAATTCCTCGGATTGGTGACTGGCTGACTAGGCAGGGTACCCTTTTGTCTCTCATTCTGTGGGTTGGCTAGTTGACTCATTTGAACCTCTAACCTCTGAATGGTCTGCATGAGAGAGTCTTGGTTTTTCATATATCTCTCCATGTTTCTTTCAAAGTCAGTCATTCTCTTTTCTAATTGAGGATTCTGGAAGGAGGATTGTTGAGCTTGATTAGGAAAATTCTGTTGATAATTCGGAAAGTTTGGTCGATGGTTGGGAGAAATATTATGAAAATTGGAAAAGTTGGGTTGATGATTGGAAGAATTATTACCATGCTGGAAGTGGCTAGCATGATTGGATCGTGAATGGTCATTGATGTTTTGGCTCCATGAGAAATTAGGGTGATTTCTCCAGCCGGGATTGTACGTTGGAGCGTAAGGGTTATTGTTCGGCCTTGAAAAGGCCGCATTCATCGGTCATGGTAGGATTGCTGAGCCTGAAACACTGGGCACTCCTCGAACACATGATTCATGGCTTGACAGTAAGTGCAGCCGGGGGTGGAAATTGGTTCGGGCTGACTTGATTGACTGGACTTGGTTCTTTCGTTTCTAGAGCTTTCAGTCTTCTAGCCAGGTTTGCTAACTTAGCCTCATTAGCGATGGACGATTCTATGGAATGGAGACCTCCTTTTGAAGAGATGGAGTTAGGATTCTTAGAGGTCTCACTAGCAGATTCCCATTGGATAGTCTTCTCAGCTAAATTTTCATACAAATCCCATCCTTCATCTTCATCTTTCTGCAAGAAACCCCCTTGGCACATACTTTCTAAGAGGGTTTTGGTGGAATAGTCTAAACCGTCATAGAAAATTTGACATTGTCGCCATTTCTCTATTCCATAATGTGGACATTGGACAAGGAGGTCCTTAAAGCGTTCAAAGTACCTCCAGAACGGTTCACTAGGTTCTTGCTTGAATTGCATGATCGTCTTCCTAATGAGAGCGGTTTTATGGATAGGATAGAATTTCTTCAAGAAAACCTTGATGAAACCATCCCAAGACGTGATGGAACCGGCTGCTAAGCTGTAGAGCCACTTCTTTGCTAGGTCCTTAAGTGCGAATGGGATAAATCTCAACCTAATAGCGTCGTCTACAAGGTGTGGGATTTTCATCATTAGACATACTTCCTCAAATTCTCTTATGAAGAAGTAGGCATCTTCGGACTCTAGACCATGAAACTTGGGGAGTGTGTTGATGAATTGAGGCTTGAGCTCGAAATTGTGTTCACCAATCGATGGGAGTGAAATGCAAGATGGCAGTGAGGTCCTAATCGGGTAGAACCTATCCTGCAGTGATGTTGATTGAGCCATTACCGGATCTGGTCTTGGTTCAAACTTAGGTGGTGATGTGTTTCTAGTCAACCTAGATGAATTAGGGTCTCTCGACCACACTTGCATACACAAACACAATCACAATCACAACAAGTTTAAACAATAGTCAACAATAGAAATCAACCAAGCCTAGTCTAAGGTAACCTCGACCTAGACAACTCCTAACTGGTTGATTATCCACAAGAGGTAGAATGTAGACTTTGACCACAGCTAATCAGCCAGGTCAGGGCAAGATTGATGGGAGGTTTTCCGTCAAAGACGTTCCTTAATTAAATAACCACCAATATTCGGGCTTTCGGCCCTCAATCCCCTTTCTTGACACTGATTTGGCAGGAGTCAATTTCAAACACCTTCCCTCTTTAGGATAATCTCCTAGTGAGTTCGAGATGTCCTTAAGGCCAACGTCTATCAAATTTTACTTAGGCTTAGATTGTGCGTGCTTGGAGATGGTTTGTGGGCTAAGGAAGAGTAATGACTTCCCCACCTTATCTTGATTTGGGTTTTGCCCTTAGAATTGATTCGTGCAAAGTGTGCAAGATATAGAAAAGTAGCATTCAAAAGCAAAATCACCTAAGAATGTTTCCTAAACTATATGCTATGCATACATACCTTGTCTCTAGCTCTCTTCAACAGTAAAGTAAAGGAATTGAAAAGACTCGTACCTAGAATGCAAATGTCTAATCAATTTTTAACTTTTCAACGAATATTTTACTGTTGACTTAAAACAGGGATGTTGGATAGTGAAACTAGCACAAATATGACATATAAAAACTGAAATTTTTGCGAGCAATATGTCCTGCAAAATAAAGTTTTTAGTAGTCCAATGAATTTTTTCAGATTTTGCAAAGCAATTTCTTGAAATTCTGTTTCCTACTTTTGAGAGTAGGGGCACAGAATTTGCAAGTCTTCTTGGCAAAGCTTGAATGCTAGATCTTGATCTTCAAGTCCCTGAAACAAACACACAAAACTTGTTAAAACAACTACACCGTTCCCTCCCCGGCAATGACGCCAAAATTGATTGCTAAAATAAAGAGAAACAATCAATGAGTTCAAGAATTTACCGTGTAGCTCGTGGCTAACGGGCCGTGTCCACAAGGAGGGATGCGATGGAAGCTTTTCGGTGATTCGTTTTTAAAACAAGGAATTGTGTTCGTTTTTTAGGAAAAAGAGAATGGAAAGAAAGAGATGAATGAAAGAAAAATTGTAACTTTTAGAAAAGGTTTTGGAGAAGGTGATTTAGAAAACTTAGAAATTGTGTTGTTGTTTGTAATAATAAAGAAAGTCTTGGCTCACTATCTCACTACTCAATTGTTCATCCTTCTCTTAAAAAATTAAGTCCTTCAAATGATCATTTGCAAAACTTAGAGTTGTCTTTTAGAAAGCTTTAAGCAAAGCACATAAGATGTTAGAAGATTTGAGTCTTTTTTCTTCAAGAAATCATAGAATCGAATGTTAAAACAGCAAGCGCGAAGAAGCAAGAATGAATTAAAAATGATTCGAGAGATGATCATGAAAGAGTTATGAATTCAACTATCCAAACCCATCCTCATGTGCCTTCAAGAACACTTTCAAAAAGAAAGACTTTTAAGTGAGGCATTCATATGAGTCATCGGTCTTTTTCTTTAAAAACAGAAGAGAAGAAGAACGAGAGAGTTCGATAGCAAGCCCAGAGAAAATGTTTAGTTATTCATGGAAAACGAAGAAGAAAACAAAGACATAAAGCAACCCATACCGTACTGCAATTGGAAGAAAACTTGCTTGACTTTTGTATTGCTGTCAATTCAATCTTCAAGTACAAGCCCTCAGTCCTCTCTCTCACAAACTTTAATACTGAACTACAAAGTAAACAACAGAATTATAACTTTTGTTCTAGCTAACAACAAGCCTAGATCCTAAGAAAATAAATGCAAAACTTAATCCTAGTCTTCGCTGCATTTTTCTCTGCTGAAAGAGGTATTTATAGCCAAAAACTAAAGGAGACGAATCCGGGAAGATTGGGGGAGCAAACACTCCCCCAACTGATACTGTTGTGCCGCGAAAACGCGGCTTGGGCCGCGTTTCCGCGGCCTTGGTGTGGCCAGGTGGCCACACCAAAGGGGGGGAGCATCTGGTTTGACGAGTATCCCGTATCTCCTGCTGGTTTTCTCGTTTCTGCTCTAGCCGTTGACGAAACAGGCTTTGATTTTGTGGCTTCAATCGCTCGATTCAGGGAGGATTTTTCTCAACCTCTTGATATGCCAAGATTTAGCCCTGATTTCTTCACTTCGAATTTATTCTGAATTAATTCAAAATTTGGTGGGCTTTTGGGCTTGTTCTCTTTTCTTTCCTTGAGCATTTGGGCCTACATTTAGCAAAGAAAAGACAACTTATTAATATAATTTATTAGCTAACAAGTGTGGTAAAGTGACAACATAAATGCAATGTATATGACAAATCAACCCTCCGTCGTAGAGGTTGCTACCTCTTTTCCTGCTCGTCTTTTGGGAGCCATTGGAGAACTGAAGAAGTTCTTGAAATTCCAAACGTAGGAGAAAGAAGAAGAGAGATTTGCAGTTCTCTGAAAATTCAAAGAGAAGTGGTGCCTTCTCTTTCAGCCCGATCAGGCTTTTATAGGCTAATGATTGCCTAAAACTCTGCCTCCTCGAAAGGAGCGCAGGCAGTCGTTTCAAATTAATTTGAAACGGTGCCTAAAAACGCCTTCCTAAGAAGCGTTACTTCAGTCCCGCTAAGGGCTAACTCCACCGTGAGTTCAGTATTAACTTAGCGCGACGCTTGAATAACTTCACTGAGAAATATGCCTTAGCTCCGCTAAAAGCACATCTCTAACTTCGTGAAAATTTCGTGCTAGCTTCGCCAGAAACTGGCTCCTGACTTATTTGGAAATCTATCTTCAGCTTCGCTAGATGCTTAGTTCGGCTAAGAGTTTTCATTTCCTCCTAAGGAAAAGGCTTACCAAAGCTAGTCCACTTCAGGTGTTCTCGGATCAAAAAGGAGGGAAACAAAGCAGATAAACAGCAGAAAATAAACATTTTATTTGATTCAAAAAGGAAGATACATTGACGCTACATCAAAGTGGTCTTTCGTATAACCGAATCATTGCTCCAAAGGCATACAAGTGGTCCTATCTACTTTCAAGGTAAACTAACTGAACACGAAAGGCCTTCCTTCTGCACAAGGCCGTAATCTTCGCATAATGGGAAATTTTGTCATCAAGAAGCCGGATATTCTTTGATGAAAATTGGCAAAGAACCGGTTGCCACCAGAAAGCTGGATCTTCTTTGATGAAAATTGGCAAAGGAAGGATCCGGGACCTTACAGGTGACGTCCGCTTGCCCGAAGTGGATCATCTTGGATAAGCGATTACCAGCCCCTTCTCAAAGTGGATCATCTCGGATAAGCGACTGCGAACCTCTTCTGGGAACACGCATCAGCTGTTCCAGTTTGTTCCTCCTGCTTAGGATTAAAGTTTCAACTTGAAAATCAAGAGGCAAGTTTCTGGTCTCTTTCATCAATATGAAAGACGGGAGAGCATAGTTTACTGCAATACAAACTGGAAACAAGTTAGCAGTAAATCAAAGGAAAATGCAAGCATGATACGCTAAGCCAAATTCTTTGGGCGAAGCAATTTATATCCGATCCAGTTACGCTTTAAGGATGGATTTTAGTTAAGCAGAGGATAGTCTCGCTTGCGCAGTGATGATGGGCTAGCTCAGTATAAGCCAAGTCTTAACGCCGCCTAAGGCAGTTATACTGAAGAAGCGTCAAAAAGAGCTAAGTCCTAACCTCACCTATATGGCTAAGCCAGACTGATCTAGAGGGACGCAGTCTTGACCCCACCTATATGGCAAGACCGGCTCAACCTTGAAGAGACTAAGTCCCAATTCTTGCCTATGTGGCGAACTTAACAAGCAAGCATGGAATGATCTTTTTTTGATCAAGTGAAATGATAGCTTCGCCAAAGAAGCTGGGAAATAGGGCGGGAACCATTCTCTGCAAATCAGTCAGATACAAAATAAAGAACAAGGAAAATCAATCCCTGAAGCAGCTGATAAAGCTAAATTAAGGGAGATAAACTCCCTAAAGTCACTAGTCCATTGGTGAAGTCTCTGGATGACCGAGACTCACAAGTTCTTGGCCGGTTAATGACCAGAGTGGGCACCCCCACTATTTCAGAGTATCCTTCTCTGAACAACAAGGAGATGTCATGAATGGACTGTTTCCTTGAAGAGGACTTCAAGTGTCCTATTTATAGGCCTCATGGCCTGATCGCACCGCCGCTGCCTCAAGCTTGGAAGCGCGAGCGAATTTAAGGCATTCAAGTACTGAGCCTTGAGAAAGGGAATAGTCTCCCTGGAAATACGCGCAGAAGAAATGATCTTCCTCGTTAATACAAGAGAGGTTATTCTAACCTCGAAAAAGGAGCAATCCTTCTCGAAACTAGCCAAAAGGCAGTTGGCCTCGGAAAAGGAACGATATTCCAAGACCAATTTGAAGCGAATCTACTCCAGGAGGCTTGAACGCAAAGCCACCCAGACGCGAAGCTACCCAGAATCACGAACCTACACGATTTCTCGGCGAACTTAATCCCAAAGCAAGATTGAAAGCGAAGTTAAACTCAACCACTATGGCGACGTTCGTACTTCACATGCCGTCAATCAAAACAATTCAAAGTATTTCAAAGTCTGAACCATTCCATTGCAGACTTCGAAAACTTTGAAGGGGGTCTTATTGATACTCTAAAAAAGATAAGATTCCTGACTGGCCTGAACAATGTCTAACTTGTTGACATTTACAAAAGACAAGTGGAAGACAAGCTGACGACCAGTTTTTACCCATCTCTAAGGGACAAACCAGCGACTTGGACTCTACTGATCCAGTGAAGCAGACAGTGAGCCCAGGTTGTCTTTGAAGAGACCTAAGCAGGTCTAAAATGCTAGGTTAGCTCAACACTTAGCATCACATGAGCCCCAGGGGATAGCCTCACCTGAGAGGCTAAGTTTGTCCAACTTCGCCTTGAAGCTATTCAAAGCTCTAGCAGTGAGCTAACTTACAGATTCGCCTGAAGTGCTCAGTTAACTCTGCAGGGAGTTAGCTTCGCTCGAAGCCACACGTAACTGCGCAGAAGGATGTTCGGTAGCGTCGCCACAAATGTTTATCCACCTCCGCTGAAGAGCTTTCTTCTAACTTCGCCAGATGCTCCTTCCAGCTTCGCTGCGAACTCGACGCGGCAGCTCCGCTGCGGGTTTTTTATGGTCACCTTTGACCAATTAAATTTCTAGATGAGATCAAATCTATTCAAGATTAAATCTGAGATCAAATTTGGCAGTTGTTTATCATAAACTCTTGACTCTCCTAAAACAAGTAAGAGGATCAGGAGAGATCTTTCAATTATTTGGAAAGATCAAAACAGATTAGGAGATTGACGCTACCTTCTATTCCTAGCTTCGCAGAAGCTGATTCTAGCCTCGCAGCAAGGCTACTTTCCAGATTTAAACAGATTAACTCAATCTGTTTTCAAATTATCAAGGGACAATTATACCCCTGCTCTCCCTATAAATAGATCACCAGGGGTACACAGAGACACACGCACACAGGCAGAGGCACGCACAGAGAGACGGCTAAACAGAGATCTATTCTCTTGCTTCCAAGAATTTAGAGAACTACTTCTCTAATCAGGGTGCTGATACCCTAAGATCTTCTTCCCTCTCAAGGAATCTCCGGAACCAGGCGAGAAGGAATTCCCAAGTGGAGGCAGTTTGAGAAGTAACAAGAGGGTTGTACCAACTTCTGTTCTCTGATTCCCCAAACCAGGCGAGAAGGGAATCCCATCGATCGCATCGTCAAAGGGACAAAGTGGTCGAGCGCTGACCAAACTCCTATCGGCATACTTCTCCAGAATTTTAGAGTAGATCTACTTATAATCTTTTGTGTTACTTGTAATTTAGTTCCTCGACCCTTTTTTGTAAGTTTTTCTCTTTGTAAAATCAATGAAAAACACACACGGAAGCGCCTGGTGGCCTCCAGGTCGAATCCAAGTATATGACCGAGCGACACTATTTGACCATCATAAATATGGAGACTATATCGGTACTCATCAGTTTCCCCCATCCCGGTTTAAGTTGTCTAATTATTATAATTTGTCCAGTGATAATGTCCACAAGTGTATACATTATAACCATGATTATCCAACTACGGGAATTAACAGAAGTATAATAGCAGAAGTATAATATCAGGAGTCACCCTCTTTCAGGGGTTCAGGAGTCAGGAGTTCAGGAGATACAGGAGTACAGGAGATACAGGAGTACCAGAAGTCTGGTCACATAATAATCATGAATATGCCAGGTAATATAGGTGCCAGGTGTCAGGTGTCAGGTATCAGGTGTTATATATCATGTGGCAAATATAGCATGTCAAATACCGGTGTCATATATCAAGTGTCAAATATAGCATGGCAAGTACCGAATCAGGTATCATATATCAAACATAGCATGGCAGGTACCGGTGTCATATATAGCATAGCAAATATCGGTGTCAAACATAACATGGCAAGTGTCAGTGTCAAATATGGCAAATACCGTTGTCCGGTATCATGTGTCAAAATATAGCATGGCAAGTACTGAGTGTAACATATCAGTGTCGATGTTATACATATCAACTTACATATCATGTAAAAAGTAGGAAAACAGTTATTAGACATGGAACGATGGTAATAGAACATGAAATATCAAAAGGAATGTACTCGCATAATGATAAAATGGATGCATGTTCAAAAGAAACTGTACTCGCCTCAATACCGGAACGCAATACCGAGTAATATCCGAGAAATTTACGAACACCACGATCAAGCCAACAATCCCAATAAATATATATAATAATATAATATATATATATATAAAAATATATTTTTGAGAGAATAAGAAAGGAGAGAGAAAGAGAGTTTTAGAGCGAAAATCTAGAGAGAAAGAGGGGTTTCTAGAGAGAGAAAGAGGGATTTCTAGAGAGAGAAAGTGAGAATAGGAGAGAGTAGAGAGAGAAATAGTAGAGTGAGATCAGTTAGAGAGAGATGGGTTGGGGGAAGAGAGAGAGAGATGAGAGGAGGACAGGGGGCAGCAGCCCCTCCTACTCACGCCCAGGGGGCTTCCAGCCCCCTGGCTCCGCCGGCAGCGCGCCAGCGCTGGAGTGGCCACCGGCCACCCCAGAGGAGAGACAGGGAGGGGCAGCAGCCCCCTCCCTCCAACAAGGCCACGGCCAGGGCCTGTTGCCCTGGCCGGGCCAAACTCTGGCCGCGGCAGCGCGTCCAGAGGATAAAAGGGGGAACGCCGGAGGGGCAGCCGGCCCTCAGTGGCCAGCGCAGGCCAGGGGTAGCCGCCGGCCACCCTAAAAGAGAGGGAGAGAGAGAAGAATCAGAGAGAGAGGAAGGAGAGGGAGAATGGCTGCTCCTCTCCAGCTAGTGGCCAACAGAGAGAAGAGGGGAAAGAGAGAGAGGGAAAAAAGAGAGGGAGGGAGCTGTCGCCCCCTCCGTGCACGCGCACAGGGGGCCAGGAGGCCCCCTGGCCGCGCCCAGGCCGCCAGCGGCGGTCAGCCCCCACCGGGGCGCCGAAGGGAGGAGGGGGGTCGTCGGGTCCCCAGGAGAAGAAGCAGCAGCAGAAAAGAAGAAGAAAAAGAAAAAGGAAAAAGAAAGGGTTTTTGTTGAAAAAGGAAGGGGAGGTTGTTTATTTAAAGGAGAATTTGATGGGATTGGTGATGGGATGTGACTTGGCAGGTGATGTAATGGGGGATGGGCTGTGTCAGGGTTGACTTTTGGAAAGGAAGGGAAAAAGAAATGGAGAAAGAGAAGGAAAGAATAATATTATTAAACTAGGGTAAAAATCGACTATTTCAGAATCGCTCCGAAAAATTTTCAAAAATAGAAAATATTATTTTAAGATGCTCGGTGAAATTGGATTCAAGAAATTCAATGTAAATTTTAAATAAAAATCTTGGAATCTTCTGACGGTACTGGTCGACACCAAAACGGTAGATTTTCGATAAATTCTGAAAAATCTCAAAAATGCGTTTAATTAGAAAATAAGATTTTAAGAGTTAACATGAAAGCCGTTTCTAAAAATTCAACTCCATTTTAAAACTAAAAATCCGGGAATCAGTCAGCGATGCGACTGACACCGGTTTTGGAGATTTTGCAGAAAAATTCTGCAAAATTTCAGAAAATTATGAAAAATATAAAATATTAGAAAACGATGTTTGAAACTGAAATCAGTCAAATCAGATTACCAAAAATGTCAATTCGAGTAATACACTAGGATCGGGCCCCCGGTCCAGACTAGGGCTGACTCCGAGTCCACGAATGCAGATCCAATACAAAACAATCACACCAATAATCATAAACAAAAATAAATACAAAAATAAATTAAAAAAATATGATAGAAAAATCAGAATACGTATCTAAGTACGTATTCCAGGAACGGGGTGTTACAATGTATACACACAATAACATGTCGAACATGCACAATGGTAAGATACATGAGAATAACAACATATCACCATAGGATATAATGTACACATAAAGTCTATAAATCATACACATGCATTATCATTCAATTTCACGTCCACTTATAACTTAGCAACTCTCACTTTATTTCAAACTTTACACTCTACTATTATATATTAGGGTTTGGATGTTCTACTCACCCTTGAAGAGAATATCCCCTTATCAAGCTTGGTCACCGGCTATAATGGAGTCTGCAAGGCCATAATAATATCATAATTAGTTTCTAATTTAAAGAGTATAAGAGGGGATAGTAGGCTTAAGGATTTGCTTACCTTCTTCAACCTAATTCACCCTCCTAACTTGTTAACCTAGGCCAACCTTGTTTTTAAGAATTTCTTCTAAGGTGATGTTAGATCACCACTTTTTCATATTCTATTAGGCCTTTGGAGGAGATAAAATAGGTAAAGGAAGCCTTTTTTGTATAAAGGAACTAAGGGAAAGATTTGTGAGGGAAAGAGAGGGAGAGAGAGTGTGGGTGAGTGAAGAAATGGAGGGGAAGAAAATGGTGCTGCTGTTTTTTCTTCTTGGCCGCCTGCAAAAGAGAAGGGAGGGGGAAGTTTTGGAGTTGGAAATGAAGAGAAAGAAAGAGTGTTGTCAAATGTGGATTTTCTCTTCATTCCCCCTATTTATACTTCCCTTCTCTCAATAATATCATGTCAAGTGCCCCCTAACACCATCTCTCTACACCTATACCTTACTCCTATAAGTAAGGTCCCCATCCCTCTCCCCTTCATGAAGTGCTTGTACCAACAAGCATGATGGGGGGTATGGTAAAGAAGTCAACATGCATGTATGTGTATTTAAATCCATATACATATACTAATATATGTATGGTATAATGTATAATATAAGTATCGTACATGAATATTTGTTTCTACATTACTTCCCTAAAGCATTAAAGTGTATGAAAATAGGTGATTAGTTAAGGCAAGTGTTACACCATTAGTTTCCAATAACAACCTTGCTTTACTCAGATGTGGATATATGTATGCTGGACGGTAGTCCGCATATCTAGACATCTGGGTAGGATGAGTAATAATAATAAGATGCTAGATAATAACTCGTTGTGTTGCTTTGTAAACTGGGTTATACTGCTGGTTTTTCCTTGCTTCCGTAGGGTTTTACTTCAGATTTCCTGTTTGATTAATCATTATTATATTTCATATTTACTACATGTATGCTACTCCTCTGGTCTCTTGCCTGATACTACTCATATTCCACTGTACTTATCCTTTTGACTTGATCACTTATGGTTTTATACTGATTCCTGGTTGTCAATCATTACTTGATGTCTCATGCATATCTGGAATCCCTATGTTCATGATACGATTTTTAATGCATGTCTTTTAACTCGGATTATCGATACAGGAGTGCATGTTCATGCACGTAACTTGGCATTCGCCATACCACTTGCTGGGAAGTTCTGACTCCTCTGGATCCTTATGTCTAGATCCTGGAGCATGAAGCTTGTAGATTCTCCCAGTTATTGATCAGAGATGCGTAGCGGAAGCGTGGATCATTAGCAGACTGTCTGAGGCCCTATCCTTCCAGACCCCTGCTCGGCTCTCGAGTTTTTCCTTCGTGACTCGTGAGTGCCTTTGTACAGTTCATTATTCTATATCTCTTTGTATTCTCGCATTTGCGCCTATCGGTGGTATAATATTCTTGTAATATTGTGTTACATCCTGTGTTACTTTGTAATGGTATTCATATGTTGGAATGTATAATGCACGACATGCTTTCGTACTCTGATTCTTGCATGTACTAATGCTTAGCGTATATATGTGAGAATATTTTTGACCTATGTATATACGTCGCAGTAACGTTTCCGTACCCGTGGGATCGGGAAGTTACACAAGAGGTGCCCCCACCATGTGTGTGGCGTGACACTTTGGTCCGTGTGGCACTTAGTTCCATTGAGGATCCGTCGGATGCTAGCATGATCGTGGGATACATCCTCGTCATCCCGACACCAGGCGGCATACTCTGCTGGACACCGGTATGACTGTGCTATATATAAGAGTGACAGTACTAGGGATATAAGTACAAGAGATACAGGAGTTTAGGAGTACAGGAGTACAGGAATATCAGATGTCTGGTAGTAGTATAATAATCATGTCAAGTCCCCGTAAAAGTGATAATCATGAATAGGCAATGTAATACATGAAAATCACCTAGAGGGGGGTGAATAGGTGATAATGCTAATCTAATGAACTTAATACGGAATTTAAAACTAATTACAATTACAGCAATTAATGCAACCAACAAACGATGCACACACAAGCTAAGCAAATAATTATGAATGAACAATATGAATTGATGCAAGGCACAATATAGAGAGAGAAAGTAAGAGCCAAGGGATCAAGCGCAAACAACAAGATATGTTTCGAGGTTCGAGCACCCAGCTCTACATCCCCGCCTTCACACAGAAGGATTTCTAGTCCACTAGCTTGTCCACAAAGGACTCCCACAAAGGGAACCTCCACCGAGGATTTGGGGCAATACAATCACAAGGAGTACCCAACTCCTCTCCTTACAAACACAACCTCCTCCTTGAGGCACAACACCAAGCCAACAAACAATCACCTCACAACTTGAGGGATTAGCAACACAAGGATCACCTCACAACTTGAGGGATACAACCAATAGCAAGACCTCCTCAACACAATGAGGGAAAGGCACAAAGCCAAGCTAAGATAGGGTTTACAACTTGGTGATCAAAAGACCACAAACAATCTCTTTTCTCACACAAAGATCCTATAGAATAAGATAGTAGATGTAGCTCAAGTGTGGAGAAAACCAAAGGAATGGAAATCAAAAACTCAAAGAAAATCCTTGGGAAAAACTAGAAACCAAGATAAAGAAGTTGAATCAAACACTTTTCCCAAAAATCCTTTTCTTTGATTTTCCAAACCCTAGCAAAAACACCAAAAAGATTGTCCAATTTAAAGCCCAAAAACTTCTTTTGATTGCTGTGAAAACACTAGAGAGTCAGGAAAAATTAGCACCAAAATCTTAGAGAAAACCTCTTTCTAATGGGGTATTTATAGCCCCCAGAAAATTATAGCCGTTAGCAGCAAATTCTGCCAAAAATGAACTACGGTCGACCGGTCGGTCGACCGGCCAACGGTCACTTTTTAACCGCTGGCAGCTACCGGTCGACCGGGCAGTCGACCGTCCCAGAACCAGAGAGCAACGACTCTCTGGCCGGTCGACCGCTCGGTCGACCGGGTGCAACCCGAGAGCAACCTGCTCTCAGTCGGTCGACCGTGCGGTCGACCGGCTTATGGGGCAGCCAGCGTGCACGTATCCGTGCACGTCGGTCGACCGCTACGGTCGACCGGCTACTTGATCTGGTCGACCGTCTAGTCGATCGCCTAGCCTGGCAGCAGCAGTTCTGGTCAGAAAAACATGTAATTTTTGATCCTAAAAATTCCCATAAAATCTCTAAAATTACACAAAAATAGTTTTATCATTTTATTTTGAAATATAAACTTGTGATAAAAATTTCATCACAAATAACAAACATTTTGAAACATTTTTGTGTCTTATCATTTCTGCCAAAAATCAAAAACTGTATTTTCTAAAACTTGGATTTTTGAATTGAAAATACATTTTGTCCAAAACTCATCCAAATACAAAAACATGGTATTAAATAACATTTAGGCATGATGTATATGGATATAATCCTATATACATGAAACATATATATATATATATATATATCCATGTTTTTGACTCTAATTCCAAAATTATGTTTTGTTAAAAATACCAAAACACTAAACTCATGAAATAGACTATCAAACTAAGTTTGTCTAATAAGTTGAAGCATGCATGTATATAGAACAAATCTAATATACATTAAACCATGTAAACTATTTTTGAATCTATCTATTCATGAAAACCAAGATCGGTTAAACTAATCAAACCGAAAACAAAAACGGAAACATGAAACGTGTGTGTTGTGAACTTGAGCATATCATACTATTCTAATCTTTACAAATGGATCTAAAACTCAAACTAAACTAGGATACCTAAGTCTTCTTGACGATCTTCATCTTCAAGTTGACTCGGTCCAAAACGTGATCCACGAGCGAGACTCCAACGAGTGCAAGGTATGATCTTGTCGCTCGGGCTCTTGAATCACTATGTGAAAGCTTCCAAAGCATCTTGTTGAAGCTAATCACCTACTAATATCTTGATTAACGATCTGAAACTAAAATCACAAGATTATTAATACACATAACTACATGAGTTAATCATCATCAAAACTAGAGTGGAAGGCCTTTGGGCCAACAATCTCCCCCTTTTTGATAATGACAAAACTCATGGAGTTATATATGCATGGATTAAAGTTAAGCTTCAGAGAAGCTCCCCTTAACTCATGCATAGGATTAAACAAATAGATATGCAATGTAAGCTCTTAAACATGTATGCATAGACATGTATAAAACAAGGTACCAAATACAAAAACATGCTCTTGATACCAAACATATGACATATGAAATGCATCATGCATAAAATATGCTCTTGATACCAATAAAAAAAACATGTTCTTAAATAATGCTCTTGATACTAATTAAACAATTAAACGGCAAACTAATAAATAAAACAAAACATGCATATAAACTCAAATACTTCTCCCCCTTTTTGTCAATTATCAACAAAGGGGTCCAAGTAAAAACAAAAACATTCTTCTCCCCCTTTTTGTTCGAAACAAAGAAACAATAAATGGGTTAAAAGCAATAAAACAATGTTCTCCCATTTTTGTCTAAAACACAAATGATGTAAATAAGGGGTGACAATCAATTAAGATATCAATTAAAAAAAATTGTCAAAGTAGAGCATCTTGATACCAATTGAGAGGAAACATAAAAACATTAATACCAATTATAAGAAAACAATCTTGATACCAATTGAAATTAAACATAACAAATTTTGAATTTCTAAATAAGGATTTTGATACCAATTGTAAATAATATTCATTTTGAACATATGATACCAAATTGAAATTTTCAATCATAAAGTATGGGAGTGAAAATCAAATACCAATTGAAAGATGAAATACAAGGTTTCTCCCTCTTTATGAAATACCAAATGAAACAATGAACAAGCTTGTATATGGATACCAATTGAAAACTAGTCAATTGAAACAAGATAGTCATTATAAAACAAGCTTTATCATGATCAAAATTTGTGCTCTAAGATATATGAATATAATAAGCACAAATAAAAATATATATATGTATGAAAAATTAGATACCAATTGAAATTGATACTCTTTAAAGTGCAAGCATACATACATAAAAATATATATGAGTATACAAGAAATGTCAATATTGATACCAATTGAAAGAATCCAATGATATCAATTGAAACAACAATAATATCAAATGTATACCTCATATCCTATCCTCCCAACCATATTCAAGTTTAAAATGATTTTCACTATAAAGCGTACATGAACATGATCTCCCATCCAACCACCCTTTGAAGGTAGGAGTTTTCAAAAATAGGTTTAGAAAATAAAGTATGTTTGAAAAACTCTACCAAAATGAAGAACACGAACTAGTTATGGAAGAATTTGTTAAGTAGTACGAAATCCTTCAAGTAAGGAACAAGACAAAATTATTTTTCATGAAACACATGTAATTCACATGATCACTAAACACTCAAAATCCATAAAGCCCATATCATACTCATGAAAACATAATCATGAGAAACATTTAAATAAGGTGAGTGAACAAGTGTTATGTGAAACATATCAACATGAAAATAGACATTCAAGCTTAAAATTCCTTTAAACATGAAACATGAAAATCATCAAAACTATTTAATCTTCAAGGCATATGTATGTCTTATACAAACTAAGGTATACATACATATCCTAAACACAACGAGTCCACATAGATATATGCATGAAGGCAAGTGGCTCAACGGATGTATATGTATAGACAATGGTTTAGACAAGATAGACATAAACATGAAGTTAAACATAATCATGAAAATATTTCAATCAAACTCAAAATTCCTTAAAATATGGAAATCATCAAAAAAACTAGGATTCATCATGGTATATGTATGTTTTGACAAAACAAGAAGTATGCATACATATCCCTAAACAATTGAGTCCATAATAAAGATTTGCATGAAAAGCAAATGACTCAAGGGGTATACATGTATATCTTAAGGTTTGACAAAATAGGCATATACATGAAGTGAAAAACACAAGATCATAAAACATATCCAAAATGGGGAATACAAGTTAGAATGCATGAATCATCAAAACTAGACTATACTAGCACATCTAATGGGTACAAATAAGCATTCAAGTACAAACATATATAAAGATTTATTTGTGGCCCACTATATGTACAAGTATAAATCCTAATCTTAATGAAAACTAACATCTAAATGTATATTCAAAACATGAGGCATAAAACTAAATATAAATCAACATGATAATCGAAAAAATGATCATTATGTAAATTCGCATGCTATTAGACCTATGATATACATAATAACTAAACAATGGTGAGAACACAACATATGGGTCCATATAAATATGGGTGATCTCAAAAGCTATACATGCATGTCAATGATCTAAGAATCATGGCATTTAACATACTAATCAAAACATAAAGCATCAAAAACAAAAAGCAATTAAACATGAAGCATCAAAAACAAAAATCATAAACGTACATATGGTCATTATGTATACGCATATGCATTAGATCTAGGGCATACATATTAGTTTAAAACAAAATGAGAACACAAAGATGGGTCCATGGGTATCTCAAATAACTAAACATGTATATCACTAATCTAAATCACATGGCATAATCATAATGAGTTTTAAAACATGACATGCTATAAATCAGCGACATGAAAAGCATGTAAATAATAAACGGGAGTTAGAGATTGATACCAAAACCGATGAAGGCACATCTCTAGTTCTCCAAACCAAGGTGGTCTTCCCACCAAACCTTCCTTGAAAGTGATGCATCCAAATAGTTTTCTTTAAGCACGAAACGCATCCACTTCAAGGCACCGCCACTCTCACGTGATGCGAGAGCCCACACCTATATCAAAAATTTTAGGGGTGGTCTTTGGTACCCATTTCCTTTTGGGTCCATAGGGGTTAGTATCTCTCCTAACCCAAACAAGATTATTTGCTAAATTTTCAACATGTAAACGATCATAGCAAAATCTAGCAAGGTGGCCTTTTCGACCACAATGTGTACATGTGTACACATGGGCATACTTAGTGTGAAGTTTGTGATCGTGATGAGCATGTGTATGCCGTGATGGGTGTACATGCAAAGATGGACCTTGTTCTTGCGAACCAAGGTTTCCAAGCGTGTATGATTTGAAGTACATTGGCTCAAAGTGGAGCCCAAACAATTAACACTTTTCTTCAAAATATTTATATCATTTTCAATACTAGAAGATAAAGTGGAGCATGCAAAAGATGTGCTAGAAGAAGAAGCTACACTAGCATGACAAACATGAGAATCTAAATCATTTTCCAAAGATTTATTTTTATTTAAAACCAAATCTAGTTCTTTTGTAATGAAATCAATTTCATTTTTCAAAGTAAGGTTATCTTTTAAAACAAAATCTAATTTAGAAGATAAAACCTCATTGTTTTTCACAACATCATCACAATCATTTTTGCTTTTCAAAAATTCATTTTCCTTTAGGATAAGGTCAAATTGAGATTTAAGTGAGTCACGTTCACTAGTAATCTCTTCCTTCTCTTGCAAAATCACTTCAAAACTAGAACACAAATCCTTCATTTCTTCTTTTAAATCAAAATGCTTCTTTTTCAAAAGGTCATGTTTTTGCAAAAAAAAATTCAAGCTTTGAAGCAAGTTCAACATTTAAGTTTTGAACTTCTAAACATCCAAAGCAATATGAGCTAGAGCTATCATCTAGTTGAGAATCCGATTGTACCTCAAGGGCGTCTTTCCCTTGGACCATGAGACAATACTCGTCGGACTTGTCTCTCCTAGATCTTCTCAACTTGTTGATAATCCTTGGTAGCTCGGGAGAAGTCAATATGCTCCAAACTGCAAAAGCCGAATCATAATGATCAAACACATGTAAAAGATCTTCATTAAGAGATACTCTAAGTGTTTTAAGTGCAAGTGCATTGGCCTTATTATGCTTGCTATCATTGGGGTAGGATTCCTTGGTAATGACTTGGTAAACTTTAGATCCTAAGGCTTTCAAATGACTACTCATCTTGGCCTTCCAAAAATCATGTCTAGAAAAATCAAACATAGGAGGACTATCCATGAGTGCAAACTAAATGTGTGCAAATGAAAAATGCAAATGAAGATTAGCAAACCAAGATCTCACTCCTAGGCGGTTAAACCAAATATCAGGAGCGTAGGCTCTGATACCAATTGAAAATCACCTAGAGGGGGGTGAATAGGTGATAATGCTAATCTAATAAACTTAATGCAGAATTTAAAAACTAATTGCAATTACAACAATTAATGCAACCAACAGACGATGCACACACAAGCTAAGCAAATAATTATGAATGAACAATATGAATTGATGCAAGGCACAATATAGAGAGAGTAAGAGCCAAGGGATCAAGCGCAAACAACAAGATATGTTTCGAGGCTCGAGCACCCAGCTCTACATCCCCGCCTTCACACAGAAGGATTTCTAGTCCACTAGCTTGTCCACAAAGGACTCCCACAAAGGGAACCTCCACCGAGGATTTGAGGCAATACAATCACAAGGAGTACCCAACTCCTCTCCTTACAAACACAACCTCCTCCTTGAGGCACAACACCAAGCCAACAAACAATCACCTCACAACTTGAGGGATTAGCAACACAAGGATCACCTCACAACTTGAGGGATACAACCCAATAGCACAACCTCCTCAACACAATGAGGGAAAGGCACAAAGCCAAGCTAAGATAGGGTTTACAACTTGGTGATCAAAAGACCACAAACAATCTCTTTTCCCACACAAAGATCCTATAGAATAAGATAGTAGATGTAGCTCAAGTGTGAAGAAAACCAAAGGAATGGAAATCAAAAATTCAAAAAAAATCCTTGGGAAAAACTAGAAACCAAGATAAAGAAGTTGAGTCAAACACTTTTCCCAAAAACCCTTTTCTTTGATTTTTCCAAACCCTAGCAAAAACACCAAAAAGATTATCCAATTTAAAGCCCAAAAACTTCTTTTGATTGCTGTGAAAATACTAGAGAGTCAGGAAAAATTAGCACCAAAATCTTAGAGAAAACCTCTTTCTAATGGGGTATTATAGCCCCCAGAAAATTATAGCCGTTGGCAGCAAATTCTGCCAAAAATGAATTACCAGTTGACCGGTCGGTCGACCGGCCAACGGTCACTTTTTGACGCTGGCAGCTACCTGTCGACCGGGCAGTCGACCGTCCCAGAACCAGAGAGCAACGGCTCTCTGGCCGGTCGACCGCTCGGTCGACCGGGTGCAACCCGAGAGCAACCTGCTCTCAGTCGGTCGACGGTGCGGTCGACCGGCTTATGGGGCAGCCAGCGTGCACGTATCCGTGCACGTCGGTCGATCGCTACGATCGACCGGCTACTTGATCCGGTCGATCGTCTAGTCGACCGACCTAGCCTGGCAGCAGCAGTTCTGGTCAGAAAAACATGTAATTTTTAATCCTAAAAATTCCCATAAAATCTCTAAAATTACACAAAAATAGTTTTATCATTTTATTTTGAAATATAAACTTGTGATAAAAATTTCATCATAAATAACAAACATTTTGAAACATTTTTGTGTCTTATCATTTTTACCAAAAATCAAAAACTGTATTTTCTAAAACTTGAATTTTTGAATTGAAAATACATTTTGTCCAAAACTCATCCAAATACAAAAACATGGTATTAAACAACATTTAGGCATGATGTATATGGATATAATCCTATATACATGAAACATATATATATCCATGTTTTTGACTCTAATTCTAAAATTATGTTTTGTTAAAAATACCAAAACACTAAACTCATGAAATAGACTATCAAACTAAGTTTGTCTAATAAGTTGAAGCATGCATGTATATAGAACAAATCTAATATACATTAAACCATGTAAACTTGTTTTGAATCTATCTATTCATGAAAACCAAGATCGGTTAAACCAATCAAACCGAAAACCAAAACGGAAACATGAAACGTATGTGTTGTGAACTTGAGCATATCATACTATTCTAATCTTTACAAATGGATCTAAAACTCAAACTAAATTAGGATACCTAAGTCTTCTTGACGATCTTCATCTTCAAGTTGACTCGGTCCAAAACGTGATCCACGAGCGAGACTCCAACGAGTGCAAGGTATGATCTTGTCGCTCGGGCTCTTGAATCTCTATGTGAAAGCTTCCAAACCATCTTGTTGAAGCTAATCACCTACTAATATCTTGATACGATCTGAAACTAAAATCACAAGATTATTAGTACACATAACTACATGAGTTAACCATCATCAAAACTAGAGTGGAAGGCCTCTGGGCCAACAATAAGGTGTTAGGTGTAATAATATCCAGTTAGGTGTAACAACATCAGGTCATGTGTATCAGTACCAAGTGATAGCATATGTCAATTGTCAGGTGTCATAAAATACCCACTATCATGTGATAGCATATCAATTGTCAAGTGTCAGATATCAAGTGTCAAGTGTCAGGTGTCAAGTGATAGTATGTAAATTATCAATGTCAGATATCAAGTGTCAGGTAATTAACATGTCGGTGTTAGGTAAGTTGAATACAGAGTCACAACATCATATGTCAGGCAATCATCCGATCATGTAACACGATACAGGAGAATAATATAGTTAAAACATTTTAAACTCTTCACAATCATATCTATAATAACAATAAATTAATCTATTAATTAGCTATGCAAAGCCGAGCGAAATGAGAGCGTATCTAGGCATATCCAATACAAGTATAATACTAGCCCAAATACTGAAAAGGAGTACTCGTAATTAACCAAGAATTTGTGCTCGCATAACATGTATCAAACTTTAGAGTAGAACTCGCACCACATGAATCTATTTGAGAAAAGCACTCCCTAAATCTCGAAAAACGCCACGAAATCTAGAATCCCAAGAACACGTGCACTGGGGCCACCAATATATATATATTCATTTAGAGAGAAAGAAAAGCAAAAGGGAGGGAAGCAGCAGCCCCCATGCACTGGTCATGGTCTGGCTCTGCCAGACTGTGGCCTAGACAGGCCCTGGGTGACGACCAGGGGGCACCGCCGGCCTAGCTCGAGGATGAGAGGGGGAGGAGGAAGGTGGTGAAGAGTGGTGGTGGTGACTTTGTAGGTGGAGATGATGATGATGATGAATGATGGGAATGGCATTGGTGGTGAAGTAAAAGGGGGAGAGGTGGTGGAGATGATGAAGAAGAGATGGAGGAGGTGGTGGATTTGGTGGAGGAGGAAAAGGATGGTGAAGGTGGAGGTTGGTGGTGGAGTAAGTTGAAGAAGAAGGAGATGGTGGAGGAGAATGAGTTGTTGGGGGAGAGGGGAGGCCAAAGTGGGGCTCATCGGCCAGGCTCGTTGGAGATGGCTCGGGTGGGGGTTTGGTTGATGATGGTAGGGGATAGTGGGAGAGAGAGATGGGAGGGTTAAAATTGGAGAGGGAGTGGGAGAGAGGAAGAGAAAGGAAAGAAAATTGAAAGTAAAAGAGAGAGATTAGAAGAGAGAAGGGAAAATTTGGGAGGAGAAGGAGGAGGAGAGAAGGTTGCACACATCATGCCAGGGGAAGAAAAAAGGGGGGGAGAGAGAGAGAAGAAAGAAGAAAGGGAGGAACAAAAAGGGGAGATATTTTAGGGTGTTGTGTGGTGGAGAAAAATAGGGAAAAGAATAAAAAGAAAAGAAAAAGAAAAAGAAAGAAAATATGTGGAGGAGAATAAAAGAGAAAAGAAATAAGAAAGAAATGAAAATATCCGGATAGATATCCCGGATCTGGAAAAATACCGAAAACATCGAAGAAGCCAGAAAAATGGAGTAACTCTGAAATCTCTCCAAAAATTTTCAAAAATAATAAATATTATTTTAAGATACATGATAAAACTAGATTTAAGAAATTTCATCCTGTTTTCAAAATAAATATCTTGAAATTTATCGGTGATACCGGTCGACACCAAAACCGATCGAACATTGATAATTTTAGAAAAATATTTAAAAACGCATTTAGGTAGAAAATAAGATTTTAAGAAGTAATGTGAAAGCCATTTTTAGAAATTCAACTCCATTTGAAAACTAAAAATTCAAGAATCAGTTAGCGATTTCGATCGACACCGGTTTTGAAGATTTTGCAAAATAATTCTGAAAATTTTTAGAAAAACATGAAAAATCTAAAATATTAATAAATGATGTTTGAAACTAAAACTGATCAAATTTGACTATCGAAAAGAACAAATTGAGTTATACATTAGAATCGAGTCCCCGATTCAGACTAGGGCTGACTTCGAATCCATGAATTCGGATCCAATACAAAATAATCGCACAAATAATCATAAAACAAAAACAAATTCAAAAACTAAATCAAAAAATATGATAAAAATCAGAATACATATCTAAGTACGTATTTCAAGAATGAGGTGTTACAAAGTCAGCCTAGCAATTGAAGTTCTTGAGAAGATAAAGTCGATGCTAAAAGAATTCCAAAGAATAGTTCATGACGAGCTCCTGGACGAACTACCACCCATGAGGGATATCCAGTACCACATTGATCTGATCCTTGGAGCAAGTCTACCCAACCTCCTACATTATCGGATGAATTCAAAAGAGAGTGACTAATTCAGAAGGGACACATTAGAGAGAGCATGAGTTCATGTGCAGTATCGGCTCTTTTGAAACCAAAGAAGGATGAAAGTTGGTGCATGTATGTGGATAGCCAAGCCATCAATAAGATCACTATCCGATATCAATTCTCAGTACCTCGCCTTGATGATATGTTGGATCGATTAGGAGGATCTTGCATGTTTTTGAAGATTAATTTGAGGAGTGGCTATCATCAGATTCGCATTAGGCCGGGAGATGAATGGAAGACGACGTTCAAGACTCCGGAAGGACTTTACGAGTGGATGGTCATGCCTTTTGGACTACCCAATGTACCAAACACTTTCATGAGGGGGATGAACCAAGTGCTTAAGCTTTTCTTGGGTAAGTTTGTGGTTATCTACTTTGATGACATTCTTATTTATAGTCCTAGTGAGATCGAGCATCCACAACATCTACGGGAAGTTTTCACGGCTCTCTAAGTAAATGAGTTATATATCAGCATGAAGAAGTGCGGCTTCATGACTACTAGCCTGATATTCTCAGGGTTCGTCATCAGTTCGCAAGGGATCTATGTAGACGAACAGAAAATGAGGGGCATCCGAGATTGGGCCGCACCAAAGAGTGCTACTGAAGGAAAAAGCTTTCATGGTTTAGCCACCTTCTACCGGCTATTCATCTGCAATTTTAGTATCTTGATAGCACCTTTGACAGACTGTTTGAAGAAAAATGGTCCTTTTGTTTGGACTGATGAAGCTGAGGGAGCTTTTGTACTCATCAAGAAGAAGCTCACTAACTTTTCCAAATTTCGAGAAGGTTTTCAAGCTAGAGTGTGATGCTTGCGGAGTGAGCATTGGAGCAGTACTCTCATAAGAAAAGAGACTCAGTGTCTTTCTCAGTGAAAAGTTAAATGAGGCACAATAAAAGTGGTCTGCATATGAACATGTATGCAGTGTACTGTTCATTGAGGTCATGGGAAAGCTATCTTATAGCTAGTGACTTCGTGTTATTTTTGGACCATCAATCACTCTAACACTTCAAGAACTAAAAGCACATAAATAAGATGCATGCAAGATGGGCTTCCTACTTTGAGCAATTCAATTTTGTGATCTGTCTCAAAGCTGCAGTAGATAACAAAGTTTCTGATGCGTTGAGTCAAAAAGTTTCGCTGTTGGTATCATTACAAAGTGAAATTATTGGGTTCGAATGTTTGAAGGAGCTATATAAAGAAGATGAAGCTTTGCGAAAATCTGGGAGAAGTGTTTGTCACAACAGCTTGCACAAAATTTTCATATCTTAGATGGATTTCTTCTCAAAAGAAGCCGATTATGCATACCAAGGACTTCATTGAGGGAAAAAGTTATTAAAGACTTGCATGGAGATAGACTTGCAAGATATTTTGGGAGAGACAAGACGATGACAGGTCTTGAAAAAAGATACTACTGGCCCCAACTGGGAAAGGATGTGACTGCAGTTGTGAAGAGCTGCTCAGTTTGTCAATTTGCTAAAGGCCAAGCTCAAAATATGGGCTTGTATTACCTTTGCCAGTGCAAAAAAAAATAACTGGAAAGATTTGAGCATGGATTTCATGTTGGGACTTTCTCGCACACAAAAGAGAATGGATTTCATCTTCACGGTAGTTGATCAATTCTCAAAGATGGTGCACTTTATTCCTTACAGAAGACATCCGATGCACCAAATGTAGTCAAATTATTTTTCTAAGAGATTGCGAGATTGCATGGCATGGTAAGTTTCATTATTTCGAATCAAGACCGCAAATTCTTGGCGACGTTCTACACTACTCTATAGAGAAAATTTGACACATCTCTAAAGTACAGTAGCATGACACACGCGCAAACCGATGGTCAATCAGAAGTTGCTAATCGCACTCTAGGCAACTTATTGAGGAGCATATGTAGAGACAGACCAAGAGCATGGGATCAAACTTTGTTCAAGCAGAGTTTGCTTACAATAGCACAATTCATAATTCAACGGGTATATCACCCTTTTCTATTATCGATCAGACGGTAACTCATCATCTCTTAAACTTAGCCAAATTGCACATTGGTGAGAATTTTACTAATGCAACTGGTGTCATCGCTGAGCAAGCAATAGATGTTCAAATGGAGGTTCAAACAAGTTTAGAGAAGACCAATGCAAGGTACAAAGCTGCTACTGATAAAAGGAGGAGAGAGAAGGTCTTCAAAGAAGGAGGCATGGTAATGGTATATCTGAGGAAAGAAAGAATTCATATTGGATCATCCAACAAATTAAAGCCAAAGAAGTACAGTCCATTGAAGATCGTGAAGAAAATCAATGATAACGCCTATTTTGTGAATCTTCCGAGAAATATGGTAATGTCGAAGACGTTCAATGTGGCAGATCTCTATGATTATCACCCATCCAAGCAGTTGTATCTAGATGATAACTCGAGGACGAGTTCTTTTGAAGAGGGAGGGACTAATGTAGGAGATCAAGGAGAGATCAAGGAGCAAGGCGAGGCAATCAACGGGCTGAAATAAGTTAACCTGTCGACAACACCTTCTTTGGACTGTTGACAGAGTTTACACGAGAGACAAGAGTTGTCAGTCTAACTTGACTTATCGACAACGCCTTCATTTGACTACTAACAGGTTTATCTCGAAAGTTCGAATTTGTCAGTTTTTGCTTTGCTTCTCGACAACACCCTTCAGTTATCGACAGGCCTAAGCGTATATCAGCGTTTCTGGACCTATTTAGGATTTGGTTTAGTTTTAATTTTGTTTCCTTATTTTTAAACTTTCTTTGTTTTATTTGAATCTAGTTTCATAGATAGAATATGACTTTTTCTGAGCCTATAAAAGGCCCTTGAATCTCTTGTATTTGTATTCAACTTTTATCAACAAACTTTTGAATTATTCCTCATATTTGCTCGTGGATTCGAGTTGTTCTCTTGGCTTGTGGATTCTGGTCATTTTTCTCGTGGATTCGAGTATTTACCTCTACCTGAAGGCTTCTTCAGGGTTCATCAGCACTAGAACGAGATCTAACCCACGTTCCTCATCTTCTTCGCTTCCCTGTATGCTTTAAGATTTTAAAACTATTGGCTATCTTCTCCAATGAGGGTCTGTTTAGTTGTCGTAATTGATCGTAATTCGTAAGTCGTAATTGTTAAAGTCTTTTACAGTTATAAATGAGTTACATGCACGTAAGTTTTACGGTGTTTGGTTGGTAATATAAAGTTGCAAGTGAGAAAGTGTATTATGTGTTACGGTGTTTGGTTGTCGTAATGTATTAGTCGTAAGTGAAAAAGTTGACCACAAAATTAACTATTTGAAGATTTAAAAATTTTTAATATTGCAAATAAATACTAAAATTGCTAAATATTAAAAAAATTATTAACATAAAAAATAATACAAATTTGTATGCCCACAAAATTAACTGTAAGTGGGTTTCAAGTGAGTAGTAATTGTGTTGCAAGTGAGTGATACTTGAGTTGCGTAAGTCTTTTACGAATTACAGTGCAAACAAACGCCGTTGTTATAATTAGATTATAAGTCATTTACGAATTATGACCTTTTATTACTTTTACGTCTAAACAAACAGCCCCTGAGTTAAAAACTCTACCAACAAGATTTTACACTCTCTCCCCTACAAAAAAGAAGCAATTGTATAAACTCTTTAGTGGTATTTTCTCTTGCGACTTTCAGCTATTTAGAGAGATTTTGTCAACTTTTGGTATGATTCAAACTTAAAAGTAAAATCTTCCGAAGTAAACTAATTCAGAAATTAAGTGAAATTTTTCTAGTTAAAATGAAATTTAAAAAAAAAAAAAAACCTTGTATAAGGGTGGGGGAAGGAAAAATTGTCTGATTTCGAGCTGTCAATGGCAGAGTGGAAGGAAGCCGTTGCTGTCACCGTCGCCGAAGGGAGTTCGGCGTTTCATAAGGAGGTCGTCGGAAAGCTGTCATTGTTATGGTCGTCGGGAAGAGCCCGCCGGGGGGGGAGGAGTGGTGCGGGTAGAGGCGCATTTTAGGGCTGAGGGATTTGATTATGGCTGAAATATCTTTCTTTAGTTAATTGGGTAGGGTCTAAAACCAGAATAAAGGCGGGTAATGGTAATAAGCGGTTGGGTTCGGCTCAATCTCAACGCGATCTTTTGGAATTGCAGTCGAAGAGATCATTTCGGGTTCTATCCAGAATTTGAACGCTCTAATCTTGCATGAATTGATCTAATTCGTTAATCTATCACTAGCAGCATTACTTGCAACTAAACCAAACAAATTACTTGCAGCCAACGGTTTGACTTGTGTTCAGTCAAAGCAATAAATAGTAAATAAATAGACATGCAAACGAATAGGAATTACAAGCATCCACCATTCATCCACAACTTGTTTCAATCATATATCCCAGTTGAATATCTTGGCATAATACAGAGTTTGGAACTGAACTTGACAGATTATGACTTAGCATCTTCACTGCTTGTTGCTTCATCTTCATCATTGAGCAGAATCAAGCAACACTTTAGCATATTATATATCTACTGCTTGCTTCATCAACAAGCAAAATTGTACAGAAGGAAAGGATTTTACAAATTCGGACACAAAAAAGGCCGCAAGAAATATAGCTTAAATTTATCCGGTTCTAATACAAGTAACATTTGTATCAGTAAGTAAAAATTTTCATATGCTCATCACTGAAATGGCCACCACACCAGAAACTCCTTTAAACAATCTGTGTTCTAAAGTGTATGGGGAGATAAGTACAGAAGTTTTGAAAGGAAAAAGAGAAGGAAAACAAAATGTAATATGTATGATTCAGATACATATAGCTTTTATTATATTTATACCTTCTACTTTTATTAACAGCTAGCCCTGGGCTGGAGTAGGAGAACACAAAACTGGGACTGATGGTTCCTCTGATGAACTACTGTTAATATTGTGTCACAGCTGTCGAGCTTAAGCCCTAAAGAATAATCTACTAAATGGCAAGCACCTCTGGCTGTGCAGGAGAATTGTATCAGAGGCTAGTAACAGTATGAGCGAAACAATCAATTTCATGAGGTTAAACAGCTATAATAATCAATGCATAGAAAGGTTTTTTTTTTTTTTTTTTTTATCTTTTTTTAAGAACAACAGTGTATAGAAAGTTACTCGGCTTCAGTTCAAAATGAACTAGTGGGGGAATTCAGCAAAATCCCAACTTCAGTAATGTGTGTCACTGTGGTCGACCAAGAGTGATGAACCGTGCACTTGGAGGGAAAAAGGGGCTCTGGACCCGAAATTTACAAGAATCATTGACCAACACTACCAATATGAAACAATGATCTTTCTTGTCAATCAGAATCACTGTCAATGCTTTCTGGTGTCACCCGATTCTGGTGGCTTCTGCGCCTAAGAAGGAACACATTGAAGTAATAGCTCTGTATATTTTTTCTTCCCTTGTTAGGAAAACTCAAGTAAAGCTGCTCCCATAATTTCTTCCCCAAGGATGGTGCATTCAAGTGAAGGACAGACTTGAACTGGCGTTGCTCTTTCTCGGTCCACGAGGCTGCCACATCTTCACCCATATGATCAAATCTCCAACTATAGAAAGCTGGACCAAGTTCAAGTTTCAGTCTATTCCTTTTCTCCCGCACATGAAATCTGACACACTCAATAGAACCTGGAGATTGGCACCCACAGCTATCTTGTCGGCCTTTGCAGATAGGATCCCTTTCAATTAGCAATCTATTACCCTTTTTCTCTAGAGGCCAGATCCGTGTGCCTAAAAATTTGAAGTCATCTGAATCATTAGAATTTACAGAAGCTGTTCCACTCCAACCTGGCACTACAGCTTGATATGATTTGCCCAAACGGATCCAGTCAGTTTTTTGTGGCACTGGCAGACTAGCTAACACATCTTCTGACGAACTGGAACTTCTCTGTCGTTTTGTGTCACGATTCTGGTCTCTTCCTTCCGGCATCAAGCTTTTTTCACAGCCGTCTTTTGTGGTGATGGTAGTATTTTCAGAGCAAGAGCCCATCTGAGAATGAGTCTTCAAAGACTTCAGCTCTGTGCTGCGTCTTATGTTCTCATCATCCACGCCACTACCCTCATTAGTCATAGGATGAATCTTCTCACTTATCTGCAAAACAAACTTATGAGATACCACATGAATCACAAAAAAGTAAGCATTAAGAAGTGAAAAGCCAAGGATGCTTATGGTGTTTTATAGAGTCTCTTCAACAGACATGTTTTGCATAATTGCAATACATATGATACAAAAGAACTTAAAAGTTTTGCTCACATTGAAGTAAAACATTTAGAATTTGGAATGCTTTTATTGAATATAAATTTTCACAAGACATTTGGAGGGATTTTTTTTCTTTTCCTCTTTTATTTCTCTCTTTCTTTTGGTGACATTGGGGTGAGCAAGTTGGATCCACTACCAATAGAACAATACCTTCCATGACATGTCCATCAAAACAGGAGCAATACCAGTTCCCTATAACGTTAGCACCAAGACCCCTGTTTGTGTTCATTGGTGTCTGACAAGCAGAAATTAGATAATGTAGAAAGTCCCAGGCCAGGAGAGAGAAATCTGTATAATAATCCTGAATAGCATAGCTGTGGCATGTTTTTACTTTATTGTTTATGAACAAAAGAATTCTGGACACTTTGTTACTATTGTTCTATAGGCTCATTAGAAAAAAGTTAAATAAGTTCTTCTATATATCGTACAGTAGCTGCACTCAGACATCATGTTCCAACACAATTCCTTTTTTCTCGTATTATGGTGGGTTCCCCCAACCCCCTCACCCTCTCCCAATATATGGGAGAAAGTTCCTCTCACTATGCCGGCTATGGCATTCCTTGAACTTGTAGCCTCCTAGTCACAAGAGTCAAATGACCAACCAATTCTCGTCAAGTTCCTCCAACAAAACTTAAAGAATTAAATCACAATGATTTATCCTCTTTGGCAGCTTTCACTATTTGGTCGATATGCCATCATCACAACCAGGAAACTATGAACCATCGCCTCATACATGTGCCGACCTTTTGGACATCTACCATTCACGCTCTTCTATTTTAACTATCGCAGAAAGCCCCCACCTTAATCCCTGCTCTATTACTCCCACACTCTTAGGAGTGTATAATTGGTTTTTCCTGCCTATTCTTTATCGTTGTGCTACTCCTATTCTGTATTTGGGGCTCTTGTGCCATCTTAAATATCCAAAAAAATAAGAAACATCCCTCTTCATCATGAGGTTACATATTCTCTCTTTTACATACGTTCAGCAAAATTATCAATAAGCTCCTCCATAACATCAAACACCAAAAACACATTCTTCCCCTTCCCCTCATGATTTTATTAGATTTAACAATCAAGCTAAAGAATCAAGAAATGGATAATCAGTGTACCCAACAATTGGGTCCCGAGTATTGAAGGTATACCTATTACACTTGTTCAATGGCGCATCGAGCTCAAATCTATTGGGCAAGTCAGGTTAGCCAAGAACAACCGGCCATATGCGACCAAACCGGTATAACCTTTATCCACCACCTTATTGTTGACTCAAAAGTTCAATCACTCGTATTTTGATAATTCCTAACTCATGTAGTTAAAGAATTAATGATCTTGAGGTGTTTTTTAAGATATAGGTTAATCAAGATCATATCCATGCATCTTAACTTCAATAAATATACACTGGAATATCTCAAGTTGATGATTGAAGCTCAAGAAGTTAATTTCAAGTCAAATATATACGAAAAGACTTCGTTTCAAGATAATAGAGTTTGTGTTTGTAAGTTTATTACAGGTTCAACTGAGCCATACATCTCACATCTATAGATGCGGCTAAAGACTACAACATTAAGGATTAGAGAAACAAACAATTGCAAATTTTCAGTTAGACACACATTAATGTTTCGTGGGAATGATAGAATGCATGCATTAAATTGCAAAACAAATAAGACGAAATAAGGATATTGCCTAAATAATAATAATAATAATAATAATGCTCTCAATGTATATCTATATTACCAGAAATATATAATTCAGACATGAAGCTACTACCAGATCCATTATAAATTCATTGAAACATCTACAAATCCAAGTACGCTAGGTTATCAAATGCCACATGTATGATCCATCATTGATAAAAAGATGTGTGACTCCAGAGTCCAGACGCTCTAACTTGTAACGTTATATTCACTAAACCATAAAAACCTGCACCCAAATTCAGTTCCCCAAATCAGAATTATCAGGTATGTACCAGTTAGCAGTCGCAGATATGGCCCAAAAATATGTGGGGAATGTGTCCAGAACTTAGTCCAAAGTATATCAGCATTTATTTATATCACTTGCCTATCTGATACAGATGGGAGATGGCAGACATGACCTTGTCCAACATTTTATCGAATAATTGTGTGCCGTTAATGTTAAGGGGAAGAAAGAATCTTCTTCATTCATCAAAGCATGAACAGAACTTTTTTGTGTGAAGGATATAAGCTAAATTGGATAATGTCATTACTGCGCTTGTATAACATGAGACGAGAAAGGCCCAGTCTCGGAGGCAATTAGAATATAGGAGAAATACGGGAAAAGGGAGCCATTTTAGAAAGCAGCAAATGTGGCATGATCAACATCCAAGGGAGAGAAAAAGGTTAAATTCCAACATTAACACCGTAAGCAGTTTGGTGTTGCAGTAGGCAACAATGCAGCTACACGTATAGAGCAAGATTGTTGTCTCATTGGATGTGATCGATAAGTGAATACATTTTTTTGAGAATAGACACGTGAATACATTGAAATCTCAAGTATCAAAATATACAAGTAGATTTAAATTAGAAATTTTAAATTTTCATTTAAGAGTGGTTTAATTCTCCCGAAGAAAATGAGGGCAGTATTTTGTTGAGGTGATGATTTAGCATGTGATATTATGCATGCAGGGGTTATGAAATGAAGGTGTTTAATGGAGCAGTGCATACACTAGTCTGGGTGCAGTATGCTATGCCCCCGAAGGTGCAGAAAAATCTAACTTTACTTGCTGCTTTGAATCTTAAAGTGTGTTCAACAGAAATAGTCATGAAGACACAAATGGAGAAAAATGAGGTAACTTTTATGAACTGACTGAAACTCTCTTGTAAGTACAGTTTGAGTGGATAGCATGGGAAGATCAAAGTGTGACATATACAAATATAGACTGGACACAGTTACGACAAACAGGAATACAGGGGTATGACATGATAACGGATATGACAAATCCTTTAAAAAATAAATTTAGGATTCAAATACAAGGCGAGCATGGTTAAAATGGGCATAATGGTTGGTGGAATATGGCCATGGCAGTATATGAAATTCTCACAAACTAGGACTGACCTGGTAATGACAAATAATTGAAGACAGATGTTTCTTGTAATTCTTATCAATGAATATCTGTACATTGTTCTTTGAAAATTTAACTAAAATATAACTACACATGATGAATATCAACATTTAGTTTATTTGAGTGACTTTGTAAAGGCAATAGGCCACTTGTTTTTTGATAATTTAACTAAAATATAACTATGGATAATGAACATCAACATTTCCTTTATTTGAATGGCTTTGTAAAGGCAATATGGTTTTTCATCCTTATCATCCTAAAAAAAGCTTAATCACTTCCTATATCAAGGAAAGAACAAACACAAACACGCCAAAATGGGCACTAGGTGACAAAAAAAAGTAAAAATAAGATGAGTCCAAGTCAAAAAATTTAATTGAGAGATCCGTATAGGCTGCTTTCTTCTTCTTCTTCTTTTCCCTCATTCAGTTGTTCCGTCCCCATATGGCAAATTGGCAATTCCCAATTGTTTAAACCCTAAAGCCAAACATCTTGCTTTCTAAGCTGATGTTTCAATAAACTCCTAATTTTAACAATCCAACAGCAGCACAAAAGTATATCTCTATAGATGGCAAGACATTGTAATCTAATTTCATCAAACAAAAACACTAGAAAGCGAATTAGAAGGGGAAAAAACCTATTAAGGAGTTTTAAAAAAAAAGGGGGGGGGGGGGGGGGGGGGGGGGGGGTGGCGGGGGGGATGCATACCCGCTTTTTCCTATGAAACATTGCCTGTCGAGCCATGAGCGCTTGCGAGAACATCGTGCCGACTGCAAAGTCCGGTTCTTTTTCCCCATTCTCTGCTGTTATCTTCCCAATGGGAGAATCACCAGGACTCTTTGCCACCGACAACAGCCAATTCAGCATCCCAACCAGCGGCTCCCTCTTCCTCTTCAGCAAAGAAAACTTATTGTCGCCCTCAACCGAATCCAAGATAACAACATCATCGCCGCCATAACCTGAGTCCGACGACTGTGGCGTTTTCAACAAGCCCTTCTTCGTCTCTTGGGTCCCTAAACGCATGCTCAACTCATCAAGATACTTGAAATAGACCAATTTCACTGCTGACCCGGCACCCGAATCGCACCCAATCTTCTCCGCCACCGACCCCCACAACTGATTATTGGTCACAGCTACGCACCCACCATTTTCAAGAACTTCCCGATACAGCGTGAGAAGATCCAGGGCCTTGCCGTCGCCAAGAAGAGCCGGAATGGGTCGGATTTCTTGATTCTGGTGGGTTTCTTTGATCAATGCTGAAATGATCCGTTCAAAGAGAGGGCTTGGGTTCTTGCTGGATTCTTCGACAGAGGCATCGAGATCCAAGCAGAAGCCTAGGGTTTGGAGCTGGCAGAGGATGTCGAGAACGCTGGTAGAAGGCGCGTCTGCGGCGAGAGGTGGCTCCGCCATGATCACTGGAGGATCATCGGCGCTGCGAATTGAAAAAAGAGGAGAGGGAAAGAGAGAACTTTAAACGGGAATGTCGCACTTATTCTTGAGACTGCTGGGATTCGAAGGGCCTTTTGTTTTTGAGCTTTCTAATATTTAACCCCCAAATCTTTCATATTTTTAAATTAATCTCAAAATCAATAATGCACGATTACTCTCTTAATAAATTGTTAGTTTTTATCAGTTTAAGAGAAAGGTTACAAGTTTACCCTTACACTTACAGGTGAACCCCTCCTCTTCTCTCTTCTCTATTTATCTTCTCTCTCTTCTCTCTCTTCTCTGTTCTCTGAGTGTAATAGTCTGGTCCTGAAATACGTACTTGAATACGTATCCTGATTTTTCACCTGTATTACTCTATTTTTTATCTATTAATTATTTGGTATTTGATATGTATTCTGTGAATCGGAGCCCAGTCCTAGACTTGAGCCCGATCTGATATTTTCCCTTCCTTTTTCTTTTTCTTTGTCCTCCTTTTTCTCTCCCTTTTCTTTTTCTTTCTTCTTTCTTTCTTTTCTTTTCTTTTTCCTTTTACCTTCTTTCTTTTCTTTTCCTTTTTCTTTTCTTTTCTTTTTCCTTCTCCATCCTTCCACACACACTCCTTCTCTCTTCTACTCTCTTCCCCTCTCTTCGACACTATTCTCTCTTTCTCTCGCGTATATATAACTCTCTCTTTCTCCCTCCTTCTCTCATTTCCCTCCCTCACACTCTCTCTCCCCTCCTCTCTCACTCACTCTCTCTTTCTCCTCTCCCTCTCTCCTATCACCCCCGGCCTTCCCCTCTCCCTCTCCTCCTCCTTGCTAGCGAGCAACCCCAACGTCGCCACCCTCTCGCCAACCACCACCAACCAGCCTCCCTCCTTTCTTCCTCCTCTCCGGCGCGCAGTGCCACTGCCAGGCCACCACTCCACCACCACCTCCCTCTCCCACTCTCTCCTTCCCTCTCCTCCTTGGCAGGTCACCACCATCAGCACCATCTCCTGGCCACCCCACCTGGTCGTTGCCCGCCAAATGACCACCATCACTCCTTCCCAAACTCTCACTCACTTCTCTCCCTCCCCTTCTTCTAGCCATCAGCCCCGCCAGCACCACCGCGCCAGCACCAGCGGCGTCACCCCCTGTCGACCACCACCTGGCCGCCCGCAGCCTATAACCCAACCCTCTCTCTCTCTTCTCTCTTCCACTCTCTTTCTCTCTGATCTCATTCTATCTCTATTTCTCTCTATTTTCTCTCCTCTTTGCGTATTACATGTTAGCTCCTCGGAGCTCCACCACCAGAGTCCGCAGCTGTGCCCCGGTCATCGATAGGCGAGTGTCTTCACTTGCTTTTAGCCTCCAGGCTCTTGTTTAGCCTCCTGGCTTTGTTTCCAGCCTTCAGGCTTTTATTAGCTCCGCCTGGCAGGCAAGCCTAGCGCTTGCACCGAGCGTAGCTTCGCCGTGAGCGATAACTTTGCATATGCATAGCTTCGCGTCTAACTTCACTGTAACGCCCCGATCCTGTGTGTACTAAGACATTGTTGTGACGTATATACGTAAGAAGAAAATACCCTCACTTATATATGTACGGGGGAGAATGTTGAGAATATATTGTAAAATCTCCTTGAATCAATGAAAGATTACAACAATTCAAATTCCAACTATAAGAGAGAGAAGACACTCAAGCTCAGATCTTCTCTTTATTTAAGGCTGGGTTCTGTACATAGCGGTGAAAAGTAAATCTTGATTTTCGTTGACCGGGTGAACGTCAAACTCCTCTGGAACTTTTCTCTTTGAATCATTGATGGAGTATCACATCTCCTATCCAATGAAATCTCAAAGAGACTTAGGAAAAAACTTGAACTCAGCAAGTTGGTAGAAGAATTTAACTCTTTATAAGTATTCCTCAGCTGAAAATTTTGACCCTTCTTCAATAGCAAAGTGAGCTATTTATAAGGATAAAAATATCCCCTAAAACCTCTCCATAATGGAGTTAACTCCTCTCATTACGTGGGCAGTACTTGGCCCAGTAATGAGGGTAGTTATAACTGAGACGCAGGGCTCATTTATAGTTGAAACACGGGTTTGATCTTTGCGTTTAGCCATTGAGATGATGCTGGACGCGCGACCTCGAACCTCGCGTTTGGGCACTGAGATGGGGACCTCGAGCCTCACGTTTTTGTGGCACTTGAGTGGTTCTGAGACGCGAGCTTCAAACTCTGTGTTTCCTCATTGACATGATGCTGGACATGGGCCTCGAGCCCCGCATTTTAGCATTGCTGTAGTGCTGAGATGCGGGCTTTGAGTCTCGCGTCTTGGCTTTGCAGTGATGCTGAGACGCGAGTTTCGAGCCTCGCGTCTTGGCTTTGCAGTGATGCTGAGTCGCGAATTTTGTGTATCGCGTCTTGACACTACATTAATGGTTTTGATCAGCTTTGCGTCTGAAGTATGGCCTCTGCATTTGACGACTTGTTTTTAATGATTGTTAGACAGTCTACAATATACACTAAGCATCAGTACAGGCAGGATTCAGAGTACGAAAGTATGGTGGTAATATACATTCCAATAATAATAGTACAAGTACACTGTTATCATAGAGCGTGATCTAATATTACATGAATATCACATCACCAAGAAGCGCAAAAAGTATGATTTATAAAAAGTTATACAAGTATGAACAATACAAAAGATGCTCACGAGCAGCAACAAAGAATCTCCAATAGTCGAGCAGGAGGGGCTGAAAAGGTGGCTTCAGACGATCTACCAATGATCCATTCTTCGTTGCGCTACTCTGATCAGCAATAGAGAGAATCCACAAGCTCCAAGTTTCGGGATCTGGCATGCAGGTCCAGAGTTGTCAGAAAATAACCCAGCGAGTCCACCAGATGAGACCAAGTGGCGTGCACAAGTAAGCATAGATGTAGCAGGAATTATAGAGCGTTGTGTGCTCAAGTCAAGCTGACGATAATGAACAATAAATATAAATGGTAAACAGAAAAGCAATGTAAAACCAGAAGCAAGCAAGTCCAGTGACCAACACAAAGATGCATGCAAAAATAATTATAGAACCAGTACTAGATCAGAAAGTAAGCAATTCAAGAGATCAATACAGTAGCTCAGGCATAATATGTAATATGAGTCAGACAATATATGGTATAATAACAACAGGACACCAGTAGAGTAGTACACAAACAGTGACCAAGGTCTCTCTCTCTCTCTCTCTCTCTCTCTCTCTCTCTCTCTATATATATATATATATATATATATATATATATATATATATATATAGTTTAATAATAGTAATAATTAATAAACTCGAAATCCGAATCAAAAATTTAAAAACACGAAATGTGAATTAAAATCCGATGAATACAAATGTAGGCAAAACCAGTTGTACAATCCGATTTACGGCTTCATGAGATTAGTACGTCGAAGGAATAATCCTAATAGTTTTTTTTTTTTTTTTGAATTGGAAATGACTCTTGAATTCAGCATTCTTACAAGATATCAGATGATATCATATCCCCCGTCATGTTTCTTTTCTTTTTTTTTTAAAACCCAAAACGGTAGGGTATATCGCGTCTTATTTGGTGATGTCATATTCCTTCTAAATACAACTAATCAAACATGTGGAATCAAAATCCACTAGAATTTACCATTCAAACTGCAAGTAACTCAACAACTGGGATTCGCAATTCCATGATTCTCAGGTACAAGTATCCCAAAATTTTATGGATCACAACTTCAATCAACTGAAAAAACCCGACTTAATTAATTTCCGAAACGAACTTGACCCATTAACACACGCCTACTTCTACCCTGCTTCAATTCGTAAAGAAACAATTTCCATGAATAATGCAACATTACTTAGGAGAAGAAATCAAATGCGTATAAACACCATTTCTAGACACATGATCTGACAAAGAGGTCGATAGAGTCTGGAAATAAGTTTTCAGTTCTTTCCAACTCTCCAGGATAGTTTGTTTCCAGCGACATAGAACAGTAGATAAGTTTATCCATCATCTATTTCCTGCTTAAAACTGAACATAACAAAATACTGTGTGTGTTCTGTGGAGCTGAGTGCAATAGAATCAGATACCACTTTTTTACTGCATATAAATTCAAATTTCTAAGGATAGCAACTCCAAGAATACTCCTTCACACTTCAGAACCATCACCAGCCCCTCTTAAACATACCATCTCTAATATGGTCCACTTGAGGGAGCAAGTACAAATCTCTTTGAGAAATTAGCACCCCACAAGTAGTATAACATAAGATTAACATGATATTATGAGTACAATCATGTGAAAAATTGTGCCAAAATTATTTTGTATATAGTTGGAGAAAATTTTGAAGGGGAAGATCAGAACCCTTCCCTTGCCTATCTAGTGGGACTGAAAGTCGAAATCTTATTCACTAACCAAATCGGCTCATCTGATCTAAGCACAAATCATACCTCAAGACGCTACTACTTTACTAACTAAAACCATATCAAGTTTGCAACTTCGTGGTTTCCTCTTGTCCACCCCACAACCGCACTCGTTCTGAAGCGTGTGCAGCCTGCAATTTAAAAACATATGAAAATTAGTCAAGCCTGATATATTTATTTTTTACAGGAGAACCCTCGAAATTTAAGTCCTGACAGTTATTTGGACCATAGGATCTTGTATGATATCATGGTTAGTTATGCTTTTTATGACAGGTAGTTTCTATAACAACTATTGATTTTTGTATTTCATAATATTTGTGGTAAGTGCAAGATTTCTGAACAAATAAGTTCTTGAAAAATAGAATCAGGTAAGATAAGGATAGAAAATTTTACCTCCTCTTTCCAATTGGTTCTCCAAATTATAACCAACAGGATTAGAGTTTGAAGTGCAGTTCCACAGAGCATGCCCGCCCAAATTCCCTGATGTCATAATATCAAATTTCATCACAAAAAGCTAACACCAAAAAGTTAAGCACGAGTAACTAAAGAAAATGACTTCTTATGAAAGATGTCCTTAATAAGAACACAACTCTCAACTCATTCCACACAAGGAGCCTATGAGAGCAAACAATTAACTTGACTATTTGATACCCTATTAAGTAATTGCGGCACAATTTAATGATGAGCAGCATAAGAATGGAGCAAAAATAAAATAAAATAAAATTTAAGAAAACAACCTAAAAGGTGCTAGGCTATAACTAAATAGAGTTATTTCATATTTGCCTCAACAACTTTGTAACAAGTACAAAATAGTTTTAAGAGAGTTTACTGAACAGCACAACACACATCCTTTTGGGTGTTGTAAAGTCTAATTGTCCTTCATTCATCTACAGAATGGACGTTTCGTTTTCCATGATTCCGTTATTCCCAACAAACAAATAGTTCTCATGAAAATTAGCAACTAGAAATCTATTAGCTTTTTCCTTTTTATGTTCTTTGTTTTTGCTATGAAATGCAAAGTAATAAGGGAAAAAAAGGAACATACCTATGAAACCCAAGCAACAATGTTTAAGGCTTGTTTTGAATCGGTTCTGATTATTTAATTATCACTGTGGTAAGGATTTGATCAAGATAGTCCAAATCAAGTTTTGAGAATCTGCCAATTGTTCTATAGCTACTTCAAATGGCTTAACAAAAACTCATTGCATATCTGAAAGTTAATTAGAAAGAGAACTGTTGATGGTTATGCCAAAATGCTAATGAATTTACCTCAACTCCCCAGTGGACCAAATATCCCAAAAGAAATCCCAAGGGAAGCCCAAATACATAATAGCATCCCAAGTTAATGTAAGCCACCATTGCTTGCCATCCACCTCCCACAGCAACTCCTGCCTCAGAGAAAATCAGAGAAAGCCAATTCACCACATTTGGGATCAGCCCACAAATCATTCTTTTCAAAGTATTTCGATCAAGAGCTTTAAAATAATTTAACCAATGATTTAATCACTTTGCAACTTAAAAAAAAGGATGATTGGTTATACTTGAAACAGAGCACTGCTCTATTAGGAGTAATTTTACCTGAAATCACAGGCTGGATGCTATTGAGCACCATGGTCACGCCAAGAAGGCCAGCTATATTACTGACTGCTCTTTGCAATTCCTTGTCACTTGTAAAGATGATAGGGAAGTAATCTCTTAATGCTAATATCCCGACCATGCTTACTAGACCAATCAGGAGTGATGTAGCTATCACCACAATGACAGCATACATGGTGGCTCTAGGCCGACCTGCTCCAAGCTCATTTGAAACTCGAACACTGAATGACAGTAAAACCATATAGATCAATAATGCTAACTTAGTAAGTTTATTATTAACTGATGAATGTAGCTCCTACCTTATAGCAGCATTGATCCCAATGAATATCATGCCTTCCCATCCATTTATGTTCATGCTGATATTGAAGAGAAAGAAGTTATTAGTAAAACTAATAGCAGGTGTTATCCATAAATGACGACAGTTCGAATTACACAACCTAGGTATCTGTTTCCCGGAAAAAAAAAAACCTAGGTATTTGCAAAATAGTGCGTGTATAGTCCTAAAAATCAGAATAGCTACAATATCTCTAATTGAAATTTTCTGGAAGGATTAGAATTTTCAAACTGATATAATTTGAATTGCAATATTACTTCAGTTTACTAATAAAATTTCAGGCTAAGAATTCCTAAATAATTCTGAAAAATGAAATTCTGTTAATGTTTTCCAAAAACAGTAGCTTTTACTATCATAGTTTTAACACAAAAGCACCCAAATGCAGCCTCAGTTTATGATGCACATTAACTATACAACAAAGAGATTAACAATGTGAAAGCATACTGCCATTAGACTCACCAAATTGAGATGGAACCAATGGCTACTTCTGCATTGTTGAGGTGACCAGTGAGCACCACAAGAACCATCATGTACCAAATCTCCAGGCAAAGCATTACAGCAGAAGCAACAGATAGCTTAACAAATGCCCATATGTCCTTAAATGCATCCCACGAGAATCCAGACCACCCTTCGTTGCACCAAACCATAACATACACGATCTGAGCCAGCGACACTGACCACATTGATATGTCATAGGCGGCTGCAGCCCCGGACAAGCCCAACCAAACAAATAGATGAATAGCCATAGCAAAAATATATGAAATATAAGACCAGCGCCACCAATCCAAGCGAGGAACTGAACTTTGCTCTGAGCCTGAAGGAACTTCTGACATGGGAAATTTAACGCAAGAGCAAACATCTGCGGAATGATGCGCACTGTGAAATCACCAGCAGCATTGGCGATAGCATCATCTTGGCCGAGGAGTGTCAGAAGGGGTGTTGCATATAAATAGAGTGGACACATAAGGAGTGAGGAAGCAAGCAGGATGATCCAGGATCGCTGCATGTAGACTCCAAGCATATCGACTTGACCTGCACCGAAGGCTTGTCCGCATAGTGTTTCCAGTGCACTTCCCATGCCAAGCTATCAATTGCAGAATAGAAAAACAGGAATCAGAAGAGAAATCTCGGAACAACTTGTGATGCTACTCCTACTACACAGAAGACCTGATCGGTTCACTAATATACTCCATCTGAAATTATTGATGTGTTAGTGAAGATATATTTGAGAAATCTAAGCCAAAACTGGTCAACTATGAATCTGCTTGTCAAGAGGCCCAGAAAATTAAGTAAATCATACTTGTTGAGTGGAACAACTAAAGCTGTAATTTCAAGTTGAAGCTTTTCTTCTGTGTCATCCATAGAAAAACTTGACTAGTTTTTCTTTTCTTTTCTTTTCTTTTCTCATAAACTCTATTTGAATTTATTTTGCATTACAGTAGTTTGAGCCCAAAAAGCCTATCCAAACATGGAATTGCTTTATACAATAAGGTAATCCGTTCAAGTAATATGTTGGTCCCTAAAATAAAATTGTTTTACATCAACTAAGGAGGTGACGAGTTAAGCCCATTTCCAAAATTTAGACCTTGATAAATAAGTTCATGAAAGGAACTTAGATGAGAGAGTTGGTAAAGGCACTTGCTTGTGTGATAGTGGCGCTTGTTGGTTGGTTTCAAGTCTTAAGCCTCCAACAGGAGAGGACCTTTCTCCCGCGGATGGGAGTTCTAAACTTGACCCAACAAGCATGTACATTTGTTTTTTTCCCTTCCAAATTTCAACTTGTGAAAAGGTACTTTCCCGAAAAAATAAAAGCCTATATTGAGAAATTTATTGACCGAGGTGGGAGCTAATCACCTTAATTAAATAATAAGGGGGGAAAAGAAAGGCGTTTCTCCAAAGGCAAAAGGTTTCTAATTCAGGAATGTAGCAATCATGTGGCCTAATAATATGATTAGCCGAGGGAACAAAACAAAAAACTGCAGTACCCAATTAATTAATCCATGGAATTTGTATGTGAATGGGCACGTTGAAGGAATGAGTAAGAGAGTAATGCATGCGTGAATGAGGCAGTTCCGGCACTTGATCTTTTTCTCCTAATTTCCTAACAAACCATCCTTTTTTTTTTTTTGGAGAGATCCTAACAAACCATCCTACCTACCTCCACCCCAATTATCTGAAAACAGTAGGAGCATGCAATGCCCCCACATACACATTACAGGCCAAATTGAATGAATTCTTTGTTCACCAGAGAACAAAATCAAGCCCTATCCTTTCCTTTGCAAACAATAACAGCGGGGAAAAAACAACAAATTTCCATAGCATTCATCTGAGAAACAGAATGAACAAATTTGTTTCTGTTTTGGTGGATGTATGGATGAATGAATTAAAATCCAAAACCTAAGAGCAGAAGGATAAAGAAAGAGGAGGAGGAGGACATACAAGGAAGCCGAAGGAGAAGTTGGAGATGACGGAGAGTCCGATGGCAACGGCGGAGAGCTGGAGGTTTCCGATATGGCCCACAAAGATCTGGGTGGAGGAGTTGAGGCCGTAGAGGCAGAGGACATTGAAGCCGATGGGGACGGCGAAGGTCCACAACTTCTTGGACTCCATCATGAACATCCCCCAGGCGTCGCCCACCGTCTTCACCACCGGCTCGTCCTCGATCCTGCTCGAAGCCACCTTGTGGAGGTGGCCTCCTCCTCCGGCCTCCATTGCTGCGACTGCATCAGCTACAACGGCAACCTCTTCATCCTCTGCCATTCTTGCTCCGTTGCCGTTGGACTTTCTCTCTCCCTTGGTCTTGTCAAGGAATGGCGTCTCCATCGTCGCTTGCTTCTATTTTAATTTTATTTTTTTTTCCTTATTTTGTACGGACGATGGAGAGCTGAAGACGGAGGATGAGGAGACTAAATTTATGATTGCTCTCCCTCTCTCTCTCTCTCAATAAATTGAAATCAATGGAAAAAGAAAATATCTGGAATAAATCTGAGAGGAGAGGAGAGAGGAGTGAGTGATCAAAGAAATGGGATAGTGGAGGGCTTGGCTTTATACGGAGGAGAAATACAATGCCTTTGCTGCTTGCTACGTCGCCGGCACGTGTGTGCGAGAGAGATGCATTTGATTTCATGAAATTAATTGAAACCACCACTTCTTCGGTGATCTCTTCAAACGAGGTTGGAGGTTAGCACGCGGTGGTTGCCCGGCCCATATTAGACCGTTAGCTTGACTGCTGCTTGCTTCCATCCCAGAACAAGCAATTTTGTTTTGTTGGTTGCTATACAAAATGTCAGTTTATGAATAACTAATAATAAATGCCTTCAGTACTAACACAACAGTATACTATAAGGATGATCTAAATCAAAAATATTTAAATGCTGCAAATAAGTAAACAAATTACTATGGCTCCTAGTCTTAAAAACTATGACAGTGATTTCCCATCATAAGTGATTGGACAGTCGATTCTCACCATAAGCGATAGGAATAATAGTTAAGGTATTATACGTGAATAATGCATAACACAAAAAAAAGAGAGACACACATGATTTTACATAGAAACCCTTAAGTGGGAAAAACAACAAAGAGGAGGAAAAACTTCACTATAATTCTCGATTTACAAAAATTATAGGAATCTAGAAGATGACTGTTTTTCAAGAGTTTTTGGATCGAATTGAATCGAGTTTCATCCCTCTTTTCGTAGGAGGAGGAGCTTTACTTATACTGGACTGGTCAATTGTATGGTGACAGATGGTGTGAGCGAGATCTTCGTAACTACAAGATTTACACATGTCGACTTGTTGTAACGATCGCGATCAGTGGTGCTAACTTATTAGGATTGCATGCAAAGATATTCGTCACTGTCCACAACTGCCCTCGCTGAGTGGTGTTACATGTTATGAACGTGGAGGAAAATAAGTTGGTGTAACCGTCAGCGGAGATCGAGGCTGAACTGTTGCTGGAGCTATTTAGCTCGGAGCTAAAATCTTTAGAAAAGGAGAAACCTCAGATTGAAGAGGGTCTAGAGGAGGTTGGGAACAACATGGATTTCGGAGGAGAGTTCTAATGTCCCTCGGAGGGTTGGAAGGTGAGGGACACATTTTGCCATCTTGGATGGGGTCATATTTTGACCATTACAGATGCCCCTCGCTCTTTCAGTTGTCGGAGCCTGTTTATGGAAAGTCAGAAGAGCAGAGTGGGTAGGAGACCTTTGAATGTCTTTGATGTTTATGGGAGAACGAGAATCTAGATCATAAACGCAGATCTTCAAGATTTAATTGCAGGCTGTACAACTGGCTGTCAGATATCGCATCAGTTGACTGGATTTCTCTGGGATCGGATCCTGTGTCTCTTCAAATTCAGGAGACATAAGGACTGAGATGTAGGGTTTCGTGTTATAGCAGTGACGATTGATCTTCTTCTGGTTCAGTTAACAGAAAATCTCAGGACGTGAACCATTTTTCAGAGATTGGAAATTTGAATTAGAGTCTCTTCGGCTTCTATTCATTTATAAATAGATTGATACCCTTGGATAAAAATCACTTCTACTATCTTCTCAAAAGAAAAAAAAAACCTCTGCTTCTCTTTTTGTTCTGCTGGATCGCCATGTCTTCTTTTTTCTCTTTCATCAGATGGAGGAAGGAAAAGAAGAGGATGAAGGTGAAGGAACTGGTGGTAGGGCCTCACCATGTGGGAGTCTAGTTAATGTGATGCATTAGTTATCATGATGAACCTGTTACGATACATTAGGTGTCATGATAACGTGCTGCCATCAGGGGTGATAGGGAAGGATCCTGCTCCCAATGGATTAGACAATCTGGCTCAGGTTTGCTTATCCTTTTAGAGAGTGAGGTTCGATCTGGGGGGATGGAGCCTCTTTCTTGATGGCGTGTATGATAAAGAAGGAGAAAGAGCTCATCAGCTGGGTGTGCTGGCGAGTGGCATCTTATAGTGAGGCTCGAATCTCTCCCTCAGAACAACTTGGAGGGGATGAGATACTATCACCTTCTTGCTGGTTTTAGAGGTTCCATTCTGGTCTGACATCGCTGCCTCCCGTATCTTGTCGGAGTTTGTCTGGAGATTGGGGCGTTGCCAGTGCTTTGGAGGGCTTCTTGGGTCTTGTCGTTCTCATTGAAGTGCGCAGAGGATGCTGGTTCCGGTCTAGTTTTCTTGGAGGCGTGCTCCGAACGGAGAGGAGAAGATTTTTCATCTGGAGGATCTCTTATTTTTGTAAAAGAACCTCTCGAAGCTTCTTCTGGGGTCTTCTAGGCAGTGGTGTGAGTAATGAGATTGTGCCTTCTGATGAATGTTGTGTTGGCCCAAAGGCCTTCCACCCTAGTTTTGATGATGATTAACTCATGTAGTTATGTTTACTAATATTCTTGTGTTGTTTAAGTTTCAGATCATTAACCAAGATATTAATTGGTTATTAGCTTCAACAAGGAGTTTAGAAGCTTTTGATGGTGATTCCATGGCTCAAGCTTCAAGATCACACATTGCCTAGCCCATGGATGGAGTTTTGGATCGGGTCTACTTGAAGATGAAGATCGTCAAGAAGACTTAGGTATCCTAGTGTTTAGTGTGTTTTAGATCCATTTGTAAAGCTTAGTATAGTTGATATGCTCAAGTGCACAATACACACACGTTTCATGTTTTGGATTTGGTTTTCATGAATAGTTTAGATCAAAACAAGTTTAAATGGTTTTTATGTATATTAGATGTGTTCAACATACATACATGCTTACATGACTTATACAAACTTATTTTGACTATCCTATTCATGTATTGAAATATCAAGTTTGATAAAAATACCGGTTTTGGCTTTTGATAAAATTTGCAAGACTCAAAAATGAATTGATATGATTGATATATGTCTTGAAACTTTTATCACTAGTTTGTGTTTCAATATAAATGTTAAAACAAGTTTTATAGAATTTTCAGAAAAGATAAAAGATTTTTTCAAAAATGTTTTTACATATGTTTTCTGACCCGGTTTGTGCTGACAGGCCAGGTCGGTCGACCCAGACGGTCGACCGCACCAAGGGCCGGTCGACCCGTGGGGTCGACCTACGTGCACAGACTTGTGCATGTCTGGCAGACACAAGCTCGGGCGACCGTCAGGGTCGACCGGGTCTGAGAGCTCTGCTCTCTGTTTGTTTGGGTCGACCGGGCGGTCGACCGTGTTTGCCCAACGGTCACTTTTCTGACCGTTGGCGGTCTGCCGGGCCGGCCGACCGGTAGCCTGTCAGGCTGCCAGCTCAGCCTAACGGCTAGTTTCTGTTTTGGCCTATATAAACCCCAACTCTTTGGGATTTTGGCTAAGGTTTTTACAAGAGAAAAATTCCCAGTTTACCTGAGTTTAAAATAAGTTTTCAAAAGTGTTTTGGGCTTTAAACTTCCAATCTTATTTGTTTTAGGTTTTGGAAAAATCAAAGAAAAGAGTATTTTGGGAGATTTGTCTTGGCTTTCATTTTCTATCATTTACAAGAGTTTTCCCAAGTAGTTTTTCTTTGTTGCTTATTTTTCAAACACCTAGTTTCACACTTGAGCTATCTTCTATCCTATTCTATTAGGATCATTTGTTTGTGGGAAAAGAGAAAAAGAGAAGTGTTTGAGGTTAAGCCTCCTTGATTGTAAACCCTCCTTACTTTTGTTGTATCCCTCTTTGGTAGAGGTTGATCGGAGTGGTATTGGTGTTTGGATCCTCTTCGGTAGAGGTGATTGTGATTGTATTGGCTACGGGCCTTATCCCTCTTCGGTAGAGGTGGATTGTGGTTGTATTGCCTCGGTGGCATTGAGAGAGGAGTTCGGTACTCCTATAGTGGATTGGAAATCCTACACGGTGGTGTAGGCGGGGATGTAGAGCTAGGGGCTCGAACCTCGAAACATATCTTATTGTTAGCGTTTGATCCACTTGTCTCTCTAACTCTCTCTCTCTTTACATTTGTGCATAGCATTATTCATATTGCCATATCATTCATATTGCTTGTATTGTCTTGCATTTTTCATATTGTTATATCTTGTATATGCTTGGTTGTTTGTGTGTGCCTCACTTATACTTAACCACAAGAGCTTCACATAGCACCTCAACCCATTCAAGGGGAATCAAGAGGAGTTAGTCCAGAGCCCTTCACGGAAAATTCGGCTACACTTGTGTGTTGTATTAAGTGTGTTGCAATAATTTGCATTAGCTTCCGCATTTAGCGCATTTAGTTCACTAGATTAGCACTTACACCTATTCACCCCCCTCTAGGTGTTTTTCAATTGGTATCAGAGTTAGTGCTCCTGATACTTAGGCTTAACATCCTAGGAGTGAGATCCATTTGTTTGCATTTGCTTGTTTGCACACATTTAGTTTGCCCTCATGGATAGCCCTCCTATGTTTAACATTTCTAGACTTGAGATTTGGAAGGTTATGATGAGTAGCTATTTGAAGACCCTATGTTTGCATGTCTTTCTTGCGGCCACCAAGAAATGCTATCTTGGAGATCGCAATCATATAGGGGCCAATACACAAGCCCTTGAGGCCATTAGAAGCACGCTACCTAAAGAATATCTTATGAGTGTTTCTAATCTTGATTCCGCTTTTGTAGTGTGGAACAAGTTGACAACAACCACCACCTCCAAGCTTCAATTGTCTATCCAACAAGAAGAGGAATCTAGTGGAGATGAATCCGAGCCGCAACAATGCTATACGGTCCAAGGGAATGACTCCCTTGAGGTACTTTCGGAATCTCAACTAAATAGTAATGATTGTGCTAGTTCTTCAAATGATTTTGTTGATCCCCATGCTTTAAATGAAGAACTATCTATTGTGTGTGAAAAATTAATAGAAAAATATAATTTGTTGAAAAAGAAGACTTTTGCTTTAACTAAAGAAAATGAAAAATTGTCTTCTAAACTTGATTGTGTTTTGCAAGAGAAGGTTGAGGTCTATAATGAAAGGGATTCATTGAGATCTCAATTAGAACTTGCACTAAAAGAAAATGATTTGTTGAAAAATAAAAATGATTGTGAAAATGTTTTGAAGAAAAATAAAGTTTTGTCTTCAAAAATTGAATTTGTTGTAAAAGAAAATAATTCTTTGAAAATAAAAATTGATTCTATTTCAAAGGATTTAGAAGCTTGTTTAAAGAAAAATATTGTTTTACAAAATAAGATTGATGCTCATATTTGCCATGCTAGGGTAGTATCACACACTTCACCCATTGCATGCTCCACTTCTTCCTTGATTGAAAATAATATAAATTTAATTAAGAAGAAAATGGATTGTTTGGGCTCCACTATGAGCCAATGTGCCATGAACCACTCACGTTTGGAAACCTTGGTTCGAAAGAAACAAGTTCCATCCTTTATGCATGCACACCCTCCACGGCATACACATGCTCCTCACGGACACCATCACACCATGTATGCTCATGTGTACACTTGTACACATTGTGGACGTAAGGACCACCTTGCTAAATTTTGCTTTGATAGATTAAATGTTTCAAATTTAGCAAAGAAATTTGTTTGGGTTAGAGAAGGGACTAACCCCCATGGACCCAAAAGAGTATGGGTACCAAAGACCATCCCTCCTTTATTTGATGTAGGTGTGGGCTCTCACATGACGTGAGAGTTGCCGTACCTTGGAGTGGATGCGTTCCAAGCTTCATGGAAATCAAATGGATGCATCACCTTCAAGGAAAGTTTGGTGGGAAGACCACATTGATTTGGAGAACTAGAGCGGTGCCCTCATTGGTTTTGGTATCGAATCTCTAACTCCTTATGTTTACATGCTTTCCATGTTTATCTTTCATAGCATGTTTTGATGTTTGTTGATTACTATGAAAATGTCATGCTTATTAGATTTGTGATATACATGTTTAGTTATTTTGAGACACTCATGTATAATATGGATAAATTCTTTTATGTTCTCACTATTTGGTTGCTATTGCGTATATCATAGTTCTAATAACATGTGAATTTTCTTAATAATCATGTTTATGTTTTTCATGTTTATTTATATCGTGTTTTGATGCTTAATGATTTGAATATATGTTTAATTGTTAGTTTTCATTAAGACTAGGATTTATACTTGTACATATAGTGGGCCACAAATAAATCTTTATATATGTTTGTGCTTAATGCTTATTTGAACCCATTAGATGTGCTAGTATAGTCTAGTTTTGATGATTCATGCATTTTAAACTTGTATTCCTTTTTTTTGGACTTGTTTTATGAGTTTTCATTTCATGTATATGTTTATTTTGCCAAACCTTAAGATATACATGTATACCCTTTGAAGTCATTTGCCTTTCATGCAAATATATATATATGGACTCAATTGTGTTTAGGGATATGTATGTATATTTATTATGTTGACAATTCATACATATACCTTGAAATGAAATTTGTTTTGGTGAAAATTTAGTTTTTCTTGATTTTGTGTTTATTTGTTTAACTTCATGTATATGTCTATTTTATCTAAATTATTATTATACATATACATCCTTTTTGAGCCACGTGCCTTCCTGCATATATCTTTGAGGACTCGTTGTGCTTGGATATGTATGTATACCTTAGTTTGTATAAAACATACATATACCTTGAAGATTAAATAAGTTTTTGATGATTTTCATGTTTTCATGTTTCAAGGAATTTTGAGCTTAATTGGAAATTTCATAATGCCATGTCACACATTACTTGTACACTCACATTTTTAAAATATTTCTCATGAGTATGTTTTCATGAGCATGTATGGACTTTATTGAATATTGAGTGTTTTAAGTGCTATGTGATTTACATGTGTTTTATGAAAATTATTTTTAGTTTATTCCTTACTTGAAGGATTTCGTACTAGTTAACAAAATTTTTTTCCATAACTAGTTTGTATTCTTCACTTTGGTAGAGTTTTTCAAACGCTCTCTATTTTCAAACCTATTTTTGAAAACCCCTACCCTCAATGGGAGGATGGATGGGAGATCATGTTCATGTATGCCTTAAAATGAAAATCATTTAAAACTTGAACCATGATTGGGAGGTAGTTATATGAGATATACATTTGATCTTATTGTTATTTCAATTGGTATCAATCTTGACATTTCTTGTATACTCATATATTTTGTATGTATGTATGCTTTCACTTCCAAGAATATCAATTTCAATTGGTATCTATTTTCCATACATATATATGTTTGTTTCAATTTTTTTTAACAATGCTTAGGCTTGTTAAAATAAAAATGAACATTGTTTTAGTTTGTATTTCATAAAGGGGGAGAAAATTTGATTTAGTATTTCAATTGGTATTTGTACTCTCATACTTTATGATTGAAAATTTAAATTTGGTATCATATGTTCAAAATGAAAAACATTTACAATTGGTATCAAAATTTTTGTTTGGACATTCAAAATTTATTATGTTTAATTTAAATTGGTATCAAGATTTTCATGTGTTTTGCTTAAAATTGGTATCAATATTTGTTGTTTGTTTCCTTTCAATTGATATCTTAATTGATTGTCACCCATAATTGGTTTTGTTTTTGTTTTAGACAAAAAGGGGGGGAAAATTTATTGATTTGGTTTTGCTTTTACCCCTTATTGAAGATTAATTCTTTGTATTAAAAAGAGAGAAGATTTTGTTTTGTTGTCGTTTTTACCCCTCTGTTGGTGATTGACAAAAAGGGGGAGAATTATTTGAGAAAGATTTTAAGTTTATATATGCATGTTTATGTTTTGCATATATTAAGTTTAATTTAGTTTAATTTTAATTGGTATCTAGGGCATGTTTTGTAATTGGTTTCTAGAGCATGTTTTGTTTTGAACATTTCATTAGTATTTAGAACATTTTATTGTTTATGCATAGATATGCATGTTTCATGTTTCATGTTTAATATTCATTGCATATTTATTGTTTATTGTTTATGCATAAGTTAAGGGGGAGCTTCCTTAAAGCTTAACTTTAATCCATGCATATATAACTCCATGAGTTTTGTCATCATCAAAAAGGGGGAGATTGTTGGCCCAAAGGCCTTCCACCCTAGTTTTGATGATGATTAACTCATGTAGTTATGTTTACTAATATTCTTGTGTTGTTTAAGTTTCAGATCATTAACCAAGATATTAGTTGGTGATTAGCTTCAACAAGGAGTTTAGAAGCTTTTCATGGAGATTCCAGGGCTCAAGCTTCAAGATCACACATTGCCTAGCCCCTGGATGGAGTTTTGGATCGGGTCTACTTGAAGATGAAGATCGTCAAGAAGACTTAGGTATCCTAGTGTTTAGTGTGTTTTAGATCCATTTGTAAAGCTTAGTATAGTTGATATGCTCAAGTGCACAATACACACACGTTTCATGTTTTGGATTTGGTTTTCATGAATAGTTTAGATCAAAACAAGTTTAAATGGTTTTTATGTATATTAGATGTGTTCAATATACATACATGCTTACATGACTTATACAAACTTATTTTGACTATCCTATTCATGTATTGAAAAATCAAGTTTGATAAAAATACCGGTTTTGGCTTTTGATAAAATTTACAAGACTCAAAAATGAATTGATATGATTGATATATGTCTTGAAACTTTTATCACTAGTTTGTGTTTCAATATAAATATTAAAACAAGTTTTATAGAATTTTCAGAAAAGATAAAAGATTTTTCAAAAATGTTTTTACATATGTTTTCTGACCCGGTTTGTGCTGACAGGCCAGGTCGGTCGACCCAGACGGTCGATCGCACCAAGGGCCGGTCGACCCGTGGGGTCGACCGATGTGCACAGACTTGTGCATGTCTGGCAGACACAAGCTCGGTCGACCGTCAGGGTCGACCAGGTCTGAGAGCTCTGCTCTCTGTTTGTTTGGGTCGACCGGGCGGTCGACCGTGTTTGCCCAACGGTCACTTTTCTAACCGTTGGCGGTCGGCCGGGCCGGCCGACCGGTAGTCTGTCAGGCTGCCAGCTCAGCCTAACGGCTAGTTTCTGTTTTGGCCTATATAAACCCCAACTCTTTGGGATTTTGGCTAAGGTTTTTACAAGAGAAAAATTCCCAGTTTACCTGAGTTTAAAATAAGTTTTCAAAAGTGTTTTTGGGCTTTAAACTTTCAATCTTATTTGTTTTAGGTTTTTGGAAAAATCTAAAGAAAAGAGTATTTTGGGAGATTTGTCTTGGCTTTCATTTTCTATCATTTACAAGAGTTTTCCCAAGTAGTTTTTCTTTGTTGCTTGTTTTTCAAACACCTAGTTTTCACACTTGAGCTATCTTCTATCCTATTCTATTAGGATCATTTATTTGTGGGAAAAGAGAAAAAGAGAAGTGTTTGAGGTTAAGCCTCCTTGATTGTAAACCCTCCTTGCTTTTGTTGTATCCCTCTTTGGTAGAGGTTGATCGAAGTGGTATTGGTGTTTGGATCCTTCTTCGGTAGAGGTGATTGTGATTGTATTGGCTACGGGTCTTATCCCTCTTCGGTAGAGGTGGATTGTGGTTGTATTGCCTCGGTGGCATTGAGAGAGGAGTTCGGTACTCCTATAGTGGATTGGAAATCCTACACGGTGGTGTAGGCGGGGATGTAGAGCTAGGGTTCGAACCTCGAAACATATCTTATTGTTAGCGTTTGATCCACTTGTCTCTCTAACTCTCTCTCTCTCTTTACATTTGTGCATAGCATTATTCATATTGCCATATCATTCATATTGCTTGTATTGCCTTGCATTTTTCATATTGCTATATCATGTATATGCTTGGTTGTTTGTGTGTGCCTCACTTATACTTAACCACAAGAGCTTCACATAGCACCTCAACCCATTTAAGGGGAATCAAGAGGAGTTAGTTCAGTGCCCTTCACGGGGAATTCGGCTACACTTGTGTGTTGTATTAAGTGTGTTGCAATAATTTGCATTAGCTTCCGCATTTAGCGCATTTAGTTCACTAGATTAGCACTTACACCTATTCACCCCCCCCTCTAGGTGTTTTTCATGTTGTTCGAAGGACATGCTCTCAGAGTTCAAAGGTGTGACTCGACGTAGTAGCGGGATTGAGGGGTCGGATCAGGATTATCTATATTTGTTTTCAAAAAATGTAAAAGCAAAAGTATAATGGAGTTTTGTATAACTCTTATTAGATGTAATCAAACATGTATTGAAGAAATGTATTCGGAATGGAAGGATTTTTTTGGAATAAAACATATATAATTTTTTTTGCAATGGAAATGTTTGTTTAGTTCTTGCATGACTTGCTTTACCGTTGGCTTTTCTGAATTGATATGATCATGCCTATTCGAAGTGCTGATCTATTATTGGTGTGGTTGGTCTGTCTTGTAAGTGATTTGATAAGCTTGTTGTGTTATTTCCAACTAGGGGTAGTCCCATCAGCGGTATCTGCAAACTTCTGCGTTTCAAATGAGGGAAATTCTTACAACAGAGTTGGGTTCACGGTTGCTTCAAAGTGGGGGTTTGACCCATCAACGAAGCAGTTAACAAGGGACTCTGAAAGGGGGAATCCCTGCAGCAGAGTAGGGATTCTGAATGGGGGTAGGACCCACAACAGAGGGGCTCGTAAGCTGAAATTTTTGTTCCGCGCCCGACAGAGGAAAACTACTAGGGGTACAAACGCATGTTTGCTGAGGGGAGGAAGGACTGGAGCTCGCAGGCTGGCTTTTGTGTTCCACGCTGAGAGAGAAAAACTATCAGGTATACAAACACATGTTGGATGAGGAGAGGAAGGATAATGCGCACACAAGCATGCAATGGAACAAGTTAAGTTAAAAGTTAGATACAACATTATAAAAAGTATACTCAGCAAAAATTAAACATATTGGGCTAACAAGACTACGCATATTCAACTTCTAATCGCACGATACTAGTATGTCAAGGAAATAACCCAAATAAGAAAACTCTCATGTATATACTGTTGGCCCAAAGGCCCATCACTCTAGTTTTGATGATGATCAACTCATGTAGTTATAGTACTAATGATCTAGTGTTTAATTAGTCTCAGATTTATGATCAGGATCTTAGTTGGTGTTTAGCTTCAACAAAGGATTTAAAGTCAAGTTTTGGAGCTAGCATGGTTTGATTCAAGAGCCTATGCATCAAGACCACATCAAGTACTCAAGAGGAGTCTAGCTCTTTGGATCAAGTTTGGACCAAGTCAAGAGGAGAAGAAGACTTCAAGTGAAGACCTTCAAGATCAAGACTTGAGTCTAGATTTGTTTTAGTTAAGATTTTATTTTAGTTAAAATGTAAAGGATAGAATAGTTGGTGGATTGCTCAAGTATACCATATACACTCACACACAAGATTTAGTTATGCTTTCAAAAAGAGTTTTCATTTTGGAAAAGAGTTTTCATTTTGGAAAAATACAGTTTTGGTTTTTGGAATTTCTTATATACATATGTTTAACCAAACTATTTTAGATCTTAATGTCAAAAACATAGATATTTCATTATGTATGTGTAGTGGATCATATCCATACACTCTATGCTTTAAAAGTGTTTAAAATATCTTGTTTTTGTATTTGGAGAAGTTTTAAAAAAATAAGTTTTGGAAAAACCAATTTGGAAAAATACAGATTTTTGTTTTTAGCCAAAATTTCTAAGTTACAAAAATAGTTCAAAATGTTTGTAACATTTCTTGATTTTACTCAAACATGTTTGTATATCAAAGTATAATATTCAAACTATTTTTGTAGAATTCTAGAGATTTTATGGGATTTTATTTAAGCTAAAAAGACAACCTTTTAATCCCTAAATAGTTTCTGTCTGGCTTCTGCCGGTCGACCGAGTTAGGAGTCAGTCGACCGAGTTGGTCGACCGACGTGCACAAACATGCACGCCAGGTTTAGCTGGAGGGCCGGTCGACCGACCCGGTCGACCGCGAGAGAGCTTCTGCTCTCTGGAAAGCCCCGGTCGACCGGGCTGGTCGACCGGCAGAGAGTGTCTGCTCTCTGTTCCAGGCCATGGTCGACCGGGCCGGTCGACCGAGGCTCCAACGGTCAGATTTCTGACATTGGCGGTCGACCGAGCCGATCGACCGACAGCCGTCCAGGCTGATGATTAAGCCCAACGGCTAGTTTTTGATGGCCTATTTAAAGGGGCTATCATGGGTTGTTTTCAACAAGATTTAAGTGGGTTTTTGCATCAATTTTTCCTACTCTTTTAAGAGATTTTCTCCACTTGTTTAAGAGCCAAATACTTCCATTCAAAAGGAGAGTTTATCAAGAGTTTTCAAAAGTGATTTTCTTGTGTTTTCCGCCACATATTCAATCCTTATTTTTCTCACAAACACTTGAGCTATCCATTGATATATTTATCCTATAGGAGTGTTATTGTGAGATTGTTTTTAGGTGATTAAAGTGTTGTGATCACCAAAGACTTTATCTTTGTTTTGAAGAGGCGGACTTGCGGGTTCGCAGTGTTTCGAGTTCTTGTATGAACTCATTGTAGAGGTGTGGCCTCGGCGAGCTTGTGGGCTCGCAGTGTGTTCGAGAACAAGAGAGGGACTAGAGAGTCCAAGAGTTCTAGTGGGAACTCCTTGTAGGTGTTGCGGCACCGAGTGATCTGGTGGGATTGATTTATAGTGAAAATCCTTCATAGTGTTGAAGGCGGGGACGAAGAGCAAGTGTGCTCGAACCTCGAAACAAATATCCCGTGTTTGCGATTGCTCTCTCTCTATCTCTTACTTGTCTTTATATCTTGCATGCCCATATTGCCTTTATTGTTATATATGCATGATATATATTGGTGCTCATATTGTTATATGCTTGGGGATTGTTTGCTAACACTTGTATTCAACCAAGAGAGCCAACGCGGCACCTCAACTCTTATTTAGAGGAATCTTGAGGAGTTAGTCTAGAGCCCTTCACGGGGAATCCGGCTACACTCTTGTGTTATACTTGGTATTTAGTTTAAGAAGTTTTTATTCCGCATTAATTGACCATTAGATTAGTTAGTCACCTATTCACCCCCCTCTAGGTGATTACAATTAGTATTAGAGCCACATGCTCTTGATTTGGGTCTAACAACCTAAAGATCCTCTTTTATAACTAATCACAATATTTGTACACACACCATGGATTTCATGTCACCTCCCACCTTTGACATTCTTAACATTCAAACATGGAAGGTTAAGATGTCTTTGTACCTCAAAGCCCTAGGTATTCATGTTTATTTTGCCACTATTAAAGATTTTTATTGTTTAAATGGCAAAAATATTGAGGCTAATGCAAAAACCATTCATGCTTTGAAGAGTACCCTAAATAATGATTATTTATGTAGGGTTGCTAACATTGACTCGGCTTTTGTAGTTTGGAACACCATACTCTCCCTTGACGAAAAAGAACAATATTATGCGGGGAGCGACTCGGATGATAGAAGTGAAGCTTCCAATGTATGCTACATGATCCAAGGGGATAACTCCCTTAAGGTAACTACCGAATCCGAATTAGAAGAGGATATTGATATGTCCTATAATGAACTTGAATCTTTTTGTCAACAACTCCTAGAAAAATATGAATTGCTTAAAAAGGATAACAATAAAATGAAAAAAAAATTGATCGCATGTTAAAAGAAAAAGATTCTTTTCAAACTAGATTTGAAAATGTTTTAAAAGAAAATGAGTCTTTTAAAAATAAAATTGCATGCTTTGAAAAAGATAATGAGTTTTTGAAAAATGAGAATATTTCCTTGCTTTTTAAATTAAATGACATGTGTGAAGGAAATAATGCTTTGAAAAATAAAATCATTTTGGTAGAAAAACAAAAAGAAGTTGCTTTGAATGAAAACAACTCTTTTAAAAGAAAAGTTATTTCAAAAGAAAAAGAAAATGTTTTTAAAAAGAAAAAGAATAATGATTCTCAATCTTACCATGCTTTCATGCCACTATTAATCAAAATGAGATTAAATTTTTGAAAAATAAAATAGATTGTTTGAGCTCAACTTTGAGCAAATGTGCTTTTAACCATTCTAGATTGTAGTCCTTGTTTCGAAAGAAACAAACTCCACATGTTCATGCACAACACCCGCATCATGCATATGCACACTTTGCGCGTCATGATCACACTCATACACATATGCATCTTAGAGTGTACAAGTGTACACATTGTGGCCGCAAAGGCCATTTAGTAAGATTTTGTTATGATAGAATAAATTCTTCAAATTTTAATAATAAGAAAGTTTGGGTTCCTTACAATACTAACCCTCATGGACCCAAAAGAAAATGGGTACCAAAATTCTCACCTTTTATATTTGATGTAGGTGCGGGCTCTCACAAAACGTGAGAGAGTTGGTGCCTTGGTGGTGGATGCATGGACTTGATGGACACACATTTGATGCACCGCTATCAAGGAGTTTGGTGGGACAACCACCATATTTTGGAGATATGGAGTATAGGTCATGTGTTGGTAACTATCTCTAAAACTCCTAGTTTATTTACATGCTTTCATTTGATGATTTTTAGCATGTTTGTTTTTATGTTTTAAGCTTCATGTGGTAAATACTAGTTTAGATGTAGTTTTTGTCAAAACTTGTGTATATACGTGTACAAGTAGTGAGCAACATTTGATTCATATACGTTTGCACTTCATTGTGCATTTGTACTCACTATATGCACATGCATAGCCTAGTTTTGATGATTTCCTCATTTACACTTGTTTTTACCTATTTTATGTTTTACTTCATGTATATGTAATTTTTATTTCAAATCTAATAAATATACATGTATACCCCTTGAGTCATTTGCCTTCATGCAATTTATATTATGGACTCTTTTTATGTTTGAGATATGTATGCATATTATTAGTTTTGAATAAAATCATACATAGACCTAGAAGTTTGTTTTTTGATGAAAAATGAATTTTTTTTATTTTCATCTTTATATGAAAAATGAATTTTCATGATTTTTATGATTTTAAAAAAAATGATATTTGTTTTGAGCTTCATTGATTATTTTCATGAAAAATGCCATTTATATGATTCTTGTACACTCACAATTTATTCATGACTTGTTTCATGATTGTTTTTGAGCCTTATAGATTTTGAGTGTCAACTTATGTGTATTTGGTATGATTCATGAAATACATATGATTTAGTTTCTGTTTTGAAGGATCTTTAACTAGTTTTTCAGAAATTACTTTTAACTAGTTATGTATTCTTCATTTAGTGTTGTTTTCAAAATAAAATATTTTCAAACTTATTTTTAAAAACCCCTACCTACCCCTTTATGGGCGGACGGATGGGAGAGCATGCCTTGTATGCTTTATTGAAAAATCATCTTATGCATGAAAAGGTTAATAATTATGAGTTATATACTTGATTTACATCATATTTTCAATTGGTATTTTTTTTTGTATATACTCATATTTTCTATATATGTATGCTTCACATTTCAAATAATATCAATTTCTATTAGTATTTTCATTTTCATACATATATATAATTTGTTGGTGCTTGATTGTCAAGATATTTACTTGTTTAAAGTACAAAGTATGTTTATGCTAAGCTTAGTTCAAATTTTAATTTTCAATTGATTTCTCAAATGGTACTGTTTATATAAGCTTATGCATTATCTTCAATTGGTATTTTTTTTACAATTGGTATTTTTATTGATATCAAAATGTATAATTTATTTCAATTGGTATCTATTGAACTATTTATTTCAATTGGTATCAAAATATAAAATACTTTCTTTCATTGGTATCAAAATTTCAATTGGTAAAATGTTTTTCAATTGCTTGTATTTCAATTGGTAAAATGTTTCAATTACAATTAGAATTCAAAATTTATGTTCAAAATTTGTATTGTTTAGTTACAATTGGATTCTTAAAAATGTTTTGATATGTTTTAGTTCCAATTGGTATCTCAAAAATTTTGTTTATTTATAAAGGTATCTCAAAATATGTTTTATTACCTTGAGTAAATTTCAAAATTTGTTTTGAGTAATTATTAAAAAAATTTAATTGAAAAAAAAGTTTTGATTTATATTGCCTATATGCAAGAGGAGCTTAACATCTCTTCCACATATAGATTCATGTTGAGTGTATCTTATATTGAAGAGCTTGACAACTCTTCTTTATGCGGTACACGTGTGTAGGGGGAGCTTCACATCTCCTCTTATGCATTGCATATTATGCGTTATGTGAGTTAGGGTTTGTTATCCCTTTTTCATGTAATGCATATATGTAGGGAAGTTAACTTAGCGTCTTCCTCTTCATGAATGTATATCACATATATCTCTTTATTAGTTGATTTGATTTCACCCCTTTATTGATTTTTTTGTTTCTAACAAAGAGGGGGAGAACATTATTTTGTGTTTATTTTAACCCCTTTATTGATGATTGACAAAAAGGAGGAGAAGTATTTTAGTATATATACATGTTTCAAGATTTCTTGTTTATGCATATTGTTTTATTTTTGCAAAAAGGTGAAAAGAATTTGATGAGTTTAATGTTTGATTGGCATGTTTATCTCCTTATATTTGCATACATGTTTGTTTAGATTCATGTGCTTCATTGCCATATATTATTGTTTATTGTGATGCATGAGTTAAGGGGGAGCTTCTTTGAAGCTTTACTTTAATCCATGCATATATAACTTCATGAGTTTTGTCATCATCAAAAAGGGAGAGATTGTTAGCCCAAAGGCCCATCACTCTAGTTTTGATGATGATCAACTCATGTAGTTATAGTACTAATGATCTTGTGTTTAATTAGTCTTAGATTTATGATCAAGATCTTACCTGGTGTTTAGTTTCAACAAAGGATTTAAAGTCAAGTTTTGGAGCTAGCACGGTTTGTTTCAAGAGCCTACACATCAAGTACTCAAGAGGAGCCTAACTCTTTGGATCAAGTTTGTACCAAGTCAAGAGGAGAAGAAGACTTCAAGTGAAGACCTTCAAGATCAAGACTTGAGTCTAGGTTTATTTTAATGTAGATTTTATTTTAGTTAAAATGTAAAGGATAGAATAGTTGGTGGATTGCTCAAGTATACCATATACACTCACACACGAGATTTAGTTGTGTTTTCATAAAAGAGTTTTCATTTTGGAAAAGAGTTTTCATTTTGGAAAAATATCGTTTTGGTTTTTAGAATTTCTTATATACATATGTTTAACCAAAACTATTTTAGATCTTAATGTCAAAAACATAGATATTTCATCATGTATGTGTAGTGGATCATATCCATACACTCTATGCTTTAAAAGTGTTTAAAATATCTTGTTTTTGTATTTGGAGAAGTTTTGAAAAAAATAAGTTTTGGAAAACCAATTTGTAAAAATACAGATTTTATTTTTAGCCAAAATTTCTAAGTTACAAAAATAGTTCAAAATATTTGTAACATGTCTTGATTTTCCTCAAACATGTTTGTATATCAAAGTATAATACTGAAACTATTTTTGTAGAATTTTAGAGATTTTATGGGATTTTATTTAAGCTAAAAAGACAACCTTTTAATCCTTAAATAGTTTCTGTCTGGCTTCTGCCGGTCGACCGGGTTAGGAGTCGGTCGACCGAGTCGGTCGACCAACGTGCACAAACGTGCACGCCAGGTTTGGCTGGAGGGCTGGTCGACCGCCAGAGAGCTTCTACTCTCTGGAAAGCCCCAGTCGACCGGGTCGGTCGACCGGCAGAGAGTGTCTGCACTCTGTTCCAGGCCACGATCGACCGGGCCGGTCGACCGAGGCTCCAACGGTCAGATTTTTGACCGTTGGCGGTCGACCGGGCCGGTCGACCGACAGCCGTCCAGGCTGATGATTAAGCCCAACGACTAGTTTTTGATGGCCTATTTAAAGGGGCTATCATGGGCTGTTTTCAACAAGATTTTAAGTGAGTTTTTGCACCAGTTTTTCCTACTCTTTTAAGAGGTTTTCTCCACTTGTTTAAGAGCCAAATACTTCCATTCAAAAGGAGAGTTTATCAAGAGTTTTCAAAAGTGATTTTCTTGTGTTTTCCACCACATATTCAATCCTTGTTTTTCTCACAAACACTTGAACTATCCATTGATATATTCATCCTATATGAGTGTTATTGTGAGATTGTTTTTAGGTGATCAAAGTGTTGTGATCACCAAAGACTTCATCTTTGTTTTGAGGAGGCGGACTTGCAGGTTCGCGGTGTTTCGGGTTCTTGTGTGAACTCATTGTAGAGGTGTGGCCTCGGCGAGCTTGTGGACTCGCGGTGTGTTCGGGAACAAGAGAGGGACTAGAGAGTCTAAGAGTTCTAGTGGGAACTCCTTGTAGGTGTTACGGCACCGAGTGATCCGGTGGGATCAGTTTATAGTGAAAATCCTTCATAGTGTTGAAGGCGGGGACGTACAGCAAGTGTGCTCGAACCTCGAAACAAATATCCCGTGTTTGCGATTGCTCTCTCTATCTCTTACTTGTTTTTATATCTTGCATGCTCATATTGCCTTTATCTTTATACGCTTGATATTTATTGGTGCTCATATTGTTATATGCTTGGGGATTGTTTGCTAACACTTGTATTCAACCAAAAGAGCCAACGCGGCACCTCAACTCTTATTTAGAGGAATCTTGAGGAGTTAGTCCAGAGCCCTTCACGGGGAATCCGGCTACACTCTTGTGTTACACTTGGTGTTTAGTTTAAGAAGTTTTTATTCCGCATTAATTGACCATTAGATTAGTTAGTCACCTATTCACCCCCCTCTAGGTGATTACATATAACATATGTCCCGTGCAGTTATGGGCTAAACATATATATTCCATGTTATCTGAAAATGAGCAATATGTACAAGCATACAGAAAGGTTGTGTTTGAATAATACCTGGGTGATCGTATCACTCCGGAGTGCTTGATTTCTTCAGCGTCTATCATACGAAATTAGTACATCGAGGGGATAATCTAAACGAGAAAACCCTCATGTAAATACTATGTGTTTCATGCAATTATAGGCTTTTAAGAATATTTAACAGCAAAAAGGCCTGAAGTGGGGATGCGACCCAGTGACATATTGGATACAGCTACTCCTAGCAGAGGTTGGACCCACGACAGAGTGACGATCCGGACCTCCGAGTGGGGGAATCTCAATGGCGGAAGTGGGTCACGGTTTCTTTCGAGTGGAGATTTTGTCCCATCAGCAGAGCTGTGAACTTGATAAGGACCTAAAGTGGAGGTGCGACCCATCGATTGATTGGATGCGTCTACCCCAAACAGAGATGAAACCCGCAACAAAGCGACGATTCGGTTTAGATCTCATTTGCTTGTAGGCTGGAGTTTGTGTTTCGTGCCCGACAGAGGGAAACTATCAAGGGTACAAACATCCGTAAGATGAGAGGAGCCCGTAGGCTGGCGTCTGTGTTTCACGCTTGGTAGAGAGAAACTACCAAGGGTACATTTGCCTGCGGATTCGCCCGTAGGTTCAGATGAGGGAAGTCTGTAGGGGGTTTGCTTGTGTTGCCATCGTCGAGCAGGGGTGAAACCCCACAACGAAGCGTACAAGCATTGAACTTTGAACGGAGTAGGCTGAAAATAGTTAAGAGCAGAATATAATTTTTTTTGATAATACAATGGAAGTAAAAGTATAAGGGTCATGAATAGAGGTATTGTCATGTTTAGAAAGATACGAGCACTCGATTGCCTTATATTGGGTGATCACGTACTGTGGTTCGAAAGGAGGCAGAGCGCTTGGCTGTCCAAATTTGGAGACTGCTTTGGGTGTGAGGATATACTCCTCGAGGAAGCCTTGGTGGATGAGCTCTTCCAGGTACCGTCGGAGGCTCCGAAATTGGATGGTCTTGTGCCCTTTATCGTCGTGGTAGGAGTGGTACTCTTTTGCTCTGAGATGTGAGAGATCGCACTAGATGGGTCTCGGACGCCTGACCCAGGGCTGATTCTTGATGATGTTGAAGACCTCATTGATGGGGAGTCTGAGCAGAGTGAATTTCTCTATCAGTTGGTAGGATCGGAGCGGGCTCGGTGAGAGGATCGATAACTCTTGTCTATTGTAGGCAGGTTGCCCCCTGTTCTGGTCTTGGGCATGGTTGGAGACTTCATGTGGAGACTTCAATTTTCCTCTGTGATCGCCAGGCTTTGCGGAGTTGTTGGAGGAAGTCTTCATCGCCTCCTCCAGTTGGATGTAGAGCTGAGTTTGGAATAAAACGTCACTTATCCGAATGATATTATGCTTAAGAAGATGCTTGTATCAGGGGTGAGAGACTTGCAGCCCGCTGATGAATGCGAGTGCGAAGATGTTCTCATCGCAGTTGGGGGCCTTGGCCATTTAGCTCTAGAAGTAGCCGATGTAAGATTTGAGGTTATCGCTCTGTCTCATCTTGACTGTGAGAAGATGGTGGTTATTCCTCTTAGTCTTCAGGCGAGATTCATACTGGGTAAGGAACGCTTCAGATACCTCCTCGAAGGTGTGGAGAGAATGTGAGACAGCGAGTAGAACCAATCTGAGGCCACACCTTTCAGACTGGAAGGAAAGGTGAGTCACATGATCAGATCGTCGCAGGAGTAGATCATCATCTTGTTCTTAAAATGCCTAATATGTTAAAATGGGTCGCTCATTCCAGAGTAGTAGTCAAAGGTCAGAGTCGAGAACTTCTTCGGGAAATCGCACTCCAGAATCTCCTTGGAGAGATGGGAGTTGAAGACTTTGACTGTTGAAAGCATTGATCGGCTGTCAGACTGCAACTTAGCCTTTTTGATATGTCTTTGGATCAATTCATCGAGGGTCTGAAAGTCGGGAGATTCTCTGGTTCAAGGCTTGCTCTCCGATTGCGCCAGCGTCAGTGTGTTCTGAAGGACAACGATTTGAGCCTGGAGTTGATTGTTGAGCTGCCTCAATGCCTCCTTTTCTCAGATGACATTCTCACGGTTGAGAGTCGCCTGTTCCTGATCACAATCTGACTAGGTTTATTGCTCTTTCATCTGCTCCTTCATGTCAGCGAGCATCTGAAGAGTTGGTCTTCATACTGCTGGGGTTGTTAGTCAATGGAGGCTGCCCCCTGAGACGCGGAGGAGCCAGTGTCCTCGTAGGAACGCAGCTGATCGATGGCTGGTCGGGGGACCATGTCTCCAATGGTGCTGATGGCTTACCTTTTGACGTTGCGTCTTTAAGGGTATCAGTTTCCTTTATTGGGGCCATCAGTGTTGTGAAAGAGGCTTTTCAAGGAAGATTTTATGGTTTTGGGGAGAAAATTTTGAGTGTATAGACTCAGCTCTCAACGAAAGCACCAGTTTGTGGTGATGATTTTCTATTACAAGTGATTGGACAGTCAATTCTCACCACAAGCGATAGGAGTAGCAGTTGGGGTATTACACGTGAACAAAGCACAACACAGAAAAGAAAGAGACACATGATTTTATGTGAAAATCCTTAACTGAATAAACTACGAGGAGGGAGAAGATCTTCACTATAATTCTCGGTTTACAAGGATTATTAGAATCTAGAAGATGAGTATTTTTCAGGAGTTTTGGATCGAATTGAATCAATTTCGTCCCTCTCTTCGTTGGAGCATGAGCTTTACTTATACTGAACAGGGCCTTTGATATGGTGACAGGTGGTGTGGGCAAGATCTTCGTAACTGCACGATTTGCACATGTCGACTTATTATAACGGCCGCGATCAGTGGTGCTGATATGTTGGGATTGCATGCATGGATACCCATCACTGTTCATAACTACCCATGTTGTGTGGCACCCCGATCCGGTAGGTACGGGGACGCCACTGCGACGTACATACACAGGGCGATAGTACCATCACGTATGTATGCTAAGCATTAATACAACACAATACAGGGATTAGAGTGCGAAAATACGTGGTGTTATACATTCCAACACAAAATAGTATAAGTACTTAGTCATCACAGATTGTGACATAATATTAAATAAATATTACATCACTAGGTAGTACAAAAGTAGACAGTACAGGATACAAAAGATAAAGACTCACGAGCTGGAAGAGGGAATCTCGCGAGCGGGGAAGACGGGATGGAACTACGGCTGATCCGCCTGCTCCTCGAAATAGGCCTGTCCTTAGCTGAAGGGTCCACCTCAATCCAAGCTGCTAAATCTGGACATGCAAATCCAGGGTTGTTAGTGGGCAACCCAACGAGTGCGAGGAGAACCCCAAATAGTAAGTATAAATAAAAGTAAGAGCTTCAGGTCAAGTATAATGTACCTAAATCAATAAGCATAGAATAACCACAATAAATAGTGAAATATGGAAATGACATTAGAATTTATGTGGCATGAAATAAAAGCATGTGTAGCAGGTCAAATATCATGTAATCAAATTAGCAAGCATGGGATAACTGCAATAGATAACAAATATGACAATACAATTCATGTAGCATTAAGTCAAATTATCAAGTTATTATTAAGACTCGTTCAATTTGTATGTTTCGGTATATGACCGGTGTAATATACTTCCGCATACAAGTCAAGTAAGGTTGGTTATTGGAAATTGATGGGGAATAACGAACCATGTTTAGAATGGGTCCCGTTCATGCCCGAGACAACGGTCCAGGAGTATCCGATACTGAGCCAAAATGTACCGCTAGGCACCGGGACTTACTATATGCCCGAAGGTCTTAGTATACGCCCGAACAGGAATAGAGTATCACCGTTCCCCACAGGGATATACCCAGGGGATTATAGCATACCCGGCAGGCAGGCAAGGGGTAGGGGTGCCAGTACACCCCTCGGAAACGCCTGGTGGCCTCCAGGTCGAATCCAACAGGAATTAGTTGTACAACATATGTATGGCCACCATAAACACAGAAGCTATATCGATACCCATCAATTTCCCCTGTTCTGGTGTAAGTTGTTTAAATATAACATAGTGCCAAATAATAAAGTCCACAGGGTATTCATAAAAGTCCAATATCCATGGTTATCCTATTACGGAGGTCAACAGGAGTATAATATCAGGAGTAATGTCAGGAGCCTCCCTATTTCAGGGGTTCAAGTATACAAGAGTTCAGGAGTACAGGAGTACCAATGTCTGGTAATAATATAATAATCATGCCAAGTCCCCGTAAAAGTGATAGTCATGAATATGTCATATAATGCAGGTCTCAGGGGTGGTAGTGTCCGCTCAAGGTCACGATGTCAAGTTAATGTACTTGTACCACATGAAAGCATATCAAGTAAGGGTTAGCATTTGTCATATACCGGGGGTCAGGATCAGGTGACAAGTATGACATATATCAAATACTGGTGTCTAATATCAGGTGTCGTGGATCAGGTATCAAATATAACATATCAAGTTTCGGTGTCAGATATCAAGTGTCGTGGATCAGGTATCAAATATAATATATCAAGTGTCGGTGTCATAAATCATGCATCAAGTGTAACATGTCAAGTGTCGGGTAAATACCGAGTACGACATCATATATTAACTCGCATAGCATGGTATCATGTACTAAAACTATGGTAGCAAGTCTAAGCATGTTAAAATATCCACATATCAATATCATGCTATAAATACAAGAATAGTAATTATTAAGTTTAATACAAATCACTCGCCTGAAATCGGGATGAAATACAGGTTAAAAATCTGAGAAATCCGCGAACCGTACGAGCAATCCACTAGCCCATAGTTATATATTAAAATATATAAATATATATATATATATAAATATTGGAGAGAGAATGAGAGAGGAGAGAGAGAGGAGAGAGAAAGTTGTAGGAAGTAGAGAGAGAAAATAGGGTGTTTTTAGAAAAGGAATAGGAATTAAAAAGGGGAGGGGTATGGTTGTAAATATAGGAAAGTAATTTGAGAATGAGGTGGAGGGTATTTTAGGGAAGTAAGAAAAGTGGGTTTATTTAGGAAAAAGAAAGAGAAAAGAAAAGAAAGAAAGAAAAGAAGGCAAGAAGAAAGAAAGAAAGAAAGGAAAAAGAAAAGGAGGGGAGGAGGTGGCCGGCCAGCGGCGGCGGCGCCGGGAGGGGGCAGGTGGCACGCGCGTCCAAGGGGATGGGATGGGAGGTGGAGTTGGCTTGTTGTTTGGAGTTGGTGGAGGAATTGTTGGTGGCAGTTAGTGGTGGTGGTGGTTATGGTGGTGGTTGGTGGTGATTGATGGTATTGGGGAGTTAGAGGAGGATGAGGAGGTGATGATAGGGTGGTTGAAGTGGTGGATTTAATGGAGGTGGTGGTGAATTTTGGAGGAAGAAGGGTGGTGGTGGTGATGGGTTATGGTGAAATTGGAGGTGGTGGGTAGTTGACAGAGGTTGAAGGAGGTGGTGGAGTGGAGAGGGGGTGTGGGAGAGGTGGTTGGCCGGCGGCTAGGGGGGGCGGCGGCAGCGGTGATTGTGGAGGCGACGGTGGTGATGAATGAAGTGGGTTGGGTTTAGTTTGAAGGAGTTGGAAGTTGGAATGAAAATGAAAAAGGAGAAAGAGGGAGGGGAAGAGTTTTATAGGGAAGAGAGGAATATGTGATGATGGAATGGGATTAGGAGGGGAGAGGGGGCTGCAGGCGGCGAGCGGCGGGCGGCTGGGAGCAGGTGGCAGGGGAGGAAGTCAATGGGGGGCGAAAGAAAAGAAAGAAAAAGAAAGAAATTTAAAGAAAAGGAAAAAATAAGAGAAAAGAAAATAAAATAGTATTAAAAAAAATTTATTATTAAATAATTTATTTATTAAAATTTCTGAAAGTACAAAGTAGGGGAGTAGTGAAGGAAAATTAAGAAAAGAAATCGTCAGTAAAAAATATTATTATTTAAATGGGGCGAAAATTTAACCGTTTCAGAAACGTTCCGAAAAATTCTCAAAAATAGAAAATATTATTTTAAGATGTTTGATGAAATCAGATTTGAGAAATTCAATGTATTTTTCAAATTAAAAATCTTGAAATCTTTTGGCGATACCAGCCGACACCAGAATCAGTGAAATTTTGATAAATCTCAAAAAATTATATTTAAATAGAAAATGAAATTCTAAAAAGTAATGTGAAAGTCATTTTTGAAAATTAATCTCATTTGAAAACTAAAAAATTCTGAGAATCAGTCAGCGATGCCGACCGATACCGGTTTTGGAGATTTTGCAGAAAAATTTTAAAAAATTTCAGAAAATTATGAAAAATTTAAAATATTAGAAACAGTGTCTGAAACTGAAATCGGTCAAATCGGACTACCAGAAAGGTCAAATCGGGCTGCAGGCTGGTATCGAGTTCCTGGTCCGGCTCAGAAATTACTCTAGATCTGAGAATACAGATCCGATACACAATAATATAAGTAATCACAACCCATAAACACATACTGAAGAAAATTTGAACAATACGATCGAAAAAATTTGGGACACGTATCTGGGTACGTAGCCCGGGAACAGGGTGCTCACGCTGAGTGTACACATTATGATTGTGGAGAAAAATAAGTTGTCGTAACCATCGATGGAGATCAAGGGTGAACTGTTGCTGAAGCTGCTTGGCTCGAAGCGAGAGAGTCTGGAGTAGGTCGGGAACAACATGGATTTTGAACGAGAGTTCTGATATACCTCGGAGGGTTAGAAGGTGAGAGACACGTGTCGCCGTCTTGAAACGGGTTCAGATTTTGACCACTAAAAAACTAAAACAATTAGCCGCATCTAATAATAATTTAGTTATCATGTGGAGTATAATAATTTTAGTTTATAAGTCTATTAATTCTTGATCTAAAGAATGGAAGGCACCCTGAATGAATCTATTAAATTAAGAAGAAGAAGAAGAAGAAGGTGAAGAAAACAAATCTTGTTTCGCTCCTACTTGTGGCGACAGTGCACCATACTTGTCGTTCCCGTAAATTTGGAATCATATGATTGATACCACTATTAATTTCAGACGTATCTTATATTGTTGATTGGTTGGTTGCCTTTGTTGTATGTGCACTGCGCTGCGTCTTCTCTTCTTCCCTTTCGTTTGGATTTGGACATTTTCATATAGATAATCTATGCATGCAGCAAGTCATTTCATGGTGCCTGTGTTTGGTCATGTGGGAACCAGGAAGCAGGAATTGCCCTCGTGGGACCTGCAGCTTCTCATATTTACATCCACGCAGCAGTGGCTTACATCGCACCTCATGCTACCAAACTAATCTTGTTTAAGTTCGATTTGCTTATTAATTGAGCCATTGTTCAACTAATTATTATCTTGTGTTTATTTCTTATCTATGTAAAAGAGAGGCTAATTCTCATATAAAATAAGCCGTTTATTTTATCCAACCTCTGATAGCCATGAACAAGCTGAATTAAATACTGAAAAATAGAACAAGAACCATTTGAGGGTGACTCCTTTATTTGACAAATTTTGAAGAAATAATCTCATTCCACATTAGAGGAATAAGGTCAGGCTATGGAAGCCCAAGCTTGACACAAATAGAACGAATCATCCTAGGATATTTTATCTTAGTTTTTCTCTGGGCCTAAGCAACAGCCCACAATCACAATCAGTTGCGTAGGCCAACGATGAGTTCGTTCGGGTGGCTGGCCAACAGGAACCACACTCGGCGTCCAACAGAGAACTAGAACAAAAACACGTGCTGCGAAAAAGACAAATCCAGCAAGTGAGCTACATTTTTTTTTGCCTTCTTTCTTTGGGAAAACGAGAGGAAGACCCAAATCTTAACGTGCTCTGCAAGCCCATTGGACCCATCGGGCCAGGCCAGGTGCGTGCTCTCGTGGCAGCACGCCAAAGAACTCGACTCCAGCCCAGCAAGCACCTTTGGCCGAGTGGCATCACCCCTCCTTCGTGTGTGGAAAGATTTTTAGGAGATTCAACCGGATAATATTACAGGTACGTATTCTGATAAGAGATGAACCACGCGCGCAGTCAAGAGCATTCTCTGAATAACGAAATAAAAAAAAGTAAAGGAAGAAAATGATGACGGAAGCTGGAGAAGTTGGTCAGCTGTGCACGAAATCCTGAGAACAGTAGAATTTAAGTAGGACTATGAAGAGGAAGAAGAATTATTTGAGGGGTGGGCCAATTTTTTTTATCGTCTATTCTCTCATTTCTAATTTTATTCTTATTTATCTCTCTCTCCCCCTGCTGGCTGCCATTTTTTTCCTCCCCCTTATCTCCTCACTCAAAATAAAATCTCTTTTCTCTCTCAAGGGGAAATCTTTTTCTCGTACTTTTTTCCCCTCCATCTGTTTTTGCCCGATTTCTTGTCTCTTCTCTTATTTATTTATTCTCTCTACATTCGATACAACAATGTCATCACTCCTCACTCGCTGTCCTTGTCACTCCCTGAAAACACAAGCGTTCTTTATATATATATATATATAGACTTGTATCATTCTGCAAAAATTTGCCTACTCAAATATAATTTTATAATATTTGAATGTAAAATTCATTCCATTGAAGTTGATTATATTATTTCAACTAATTAAAAATTCAAAATTCATGTATTTTAAATAATTTTTAAGTATACATAGAGCATACGCAAAATAAACGATCGAAAATAACATATTGCTTAGATTTACGTCTTTAGATATATAAATTCTCAATCCGATCATTTCATTATGATCTAAATACTTAAAACCTTCATACACTAATTTTAGTTAAATTTCAAATATCTTAAAACGTTAAATTAACAAACTCATTATTTCAATTGTCAACTTTGTGCACACTTAAGCGAATGAAAAAAATATATTCAAAATACATAATTTTTTTATTTTTAATTACTTAAAATAATATATATCAACTTTAAAGTGTAAGTCTTGTATTCTAATATAATAAAATTGTATTTGAGTGAAAACAGTTTAGCCTCGAATCTTTTGAAATGATAAAGTCTCTTCATGTATGTTCGGTACAAAAGCCTCATTACTCCCCCACTCCTCCTCTCTGTCTACCGATGGATATGGAGAAGAAAAGGCCGCGGCCTCTCTCTTCTCCTACAATCGACACCAGCAGCAGACCCAGAATTCTCACGATTTTGAGGTGAACCCACTACTTTTCTCCTATCTCAACCTCTCTAATTCAATTATTATTTTAATTTTAATTAGCAGTATCAGCTGCTCAATTTCTCTGTGCTGTTTAAAGCTAGGGTTGATGTTTAGAACTCTGTTCCTCAATCTCTTCTGCCATAATTCCCATGTTTAAGCGTTTAATTGATTGGTTTAGGGCTTTCTGAATGATTTTGATGGATTCCTGCTCAATCAGGGCTGTAGTGGAAGTGCTCGATATGTGTGGTTCTTGTTATGAACAGAATCTATGCCCTGTGACTTCCAGTCTGCTATCTTATGCTCTAGTTTTGCTAAACATCAAGAGCAGAATTTTAATCTATTTTTCTTTTCCCTTGACTTGGAATAAGATTGATCAGGGTAAAGTTGCGCTAGTTATTGTGATAGGGTACTTTGGAATCTTGTAAAATTGTTCTAAAGTTGAAATTAACAACAATACATTTATTTCTATGCAAGTCCATAATCTTGAGAAAATCAGAGCTAGCTATGGAGCCTGGTTGTATGCCTCGTCCCCCAGATTGCAACCCATCAATTGTTGGCTAATTTATTGTGTCTTGGAGAAGAAAGTCCTCGTTCACTGGTTGTGGCTCTAGAGTCTTAAGCCTGTCTGCAACCAGTACAAAAAGAAAAAATGTACTTTAATTTGTACGATGATAGATATGTAACGTGTGTACCTACAATTTGTGTGAGAATATTTGCTAAATATATTTAAAATAATGTTACAGACCGAGCTTATTCGAACTGAATTTGGTTTGTTTATAAATTCAGACAATTCAAGCGAGCTAAATTTAAGCTAAATATCAAACCGAACACAAATTGTTTGTGAATGGCTTGTTTACCTGACAACCCTATACTCAACATTGTGTTTTAATTTATTTAAATGTCTATGTCAATATTGTAGGATATGGCATTGCCGTTAGGGCTTTGACACCTCTCATATAGAGAATTTCCTTATAATATTTAAATATAAATTATGATGTATGTAACTAAAGATGGTACAGTGGGCTAAAGTTCAGATACTAGTATATGCAATACAGTTTCAAATATATGTGGAAGCGAAAATTTGATCCTGCCCAAGATTGGTTCCTTAGATGTACTAATGTAAGTTAGTTGCTATGTTGGATTATTTACAGCGGCCACCAAAGTTATTTGCAATATAAGCTATGTTGTTGTTGTTGTTTTACTTCGATCAATTAAAAGTAGTTCGGTGGATGAGTGGGAAGATCCTTGGGTGTTATATGGTTGATGTTTGACATGCTGTAATATCCTTGTTAGAGAATTTTGTTGATGCAGACGTCTAGACGCATTCTTGGCCCGTGTATCAATGAAGGCGAAAACGTGTCACCTCGATGTGGTTCAAGTAGTCATGTATTTTGTTTTGTTTTATTTTTGATTTTTTTTAGTAGTTGTTTTCTTTCTTTTGAAGTTTAGTCCCACATGGGTTGTAATATAGTATTTGGATTTGTAGAGCCTATATAAAGGCTCTTTTACTAATTTTAATAATGATAAATGATGAATTAATTGATAAATAAATTTTGCGAGTGATTTAGTCTCTCTCAAATTTCCTTTAGGAGTGAAACCCCAGAGAACCCTAGCCTAGGAGTGTGAAACCCTAAAGAATTCTCATTTAGGAGGGTGAACCCTCAACTAGTTCTATCCCTCTTCAAAACCATAACCCTAGATCCCAAAAATTCAAAAAAAAACACCAAAAAACCCAAACTTCACTATTCATCTCCCTTCTCTCCAAACCCTAACTCTTTCCAACTTAAACCCTAACCCCCTCTCCCGACGCCTGCAGCCGCCAACCCTACTCCCCTCACCCTTGCAACCTCTGCCAACACCTGCCTCCCTCTCCTGCCGCCTTTACCTCCCCTTTTCTCATCCCTGTACCATTACCCCTCAGCCCTCGCCACCTCCCTCTCCTTTTTACCCTGGTGCAACTGCCACTCTCCCACTCCTGTGTCGCTGCTAGACACACACCACCATCACCGTCTCCAGGTCGATAGCCTCATACGGCCTCGCCGCGACCTGTCGAGGTTAAGATGGAATCACCGTCACTACTCAAGTTCAAATCGACTCAAATCTTCAACACACCACGAAGCCTCTGCTCTTTCTTCTCAATCTCGAAGCCACCACCCCTTCTCTGCTCCCCAATGATGACCATGACCCGCTACAACATCTCAGCGATATCTCTGCATTCCATTCCAACCGTCCATAATTTTTAATCGGGTCCATATCTCTGATCTATTTCAGACCTGATCCAATCCAATCCAAGGTTTGGCCGACTCGACCTGTTTGCGATCCAACCCGGGTCGACCCGACTTCAATAGTGCAGACCAAACCTGATAGCAGCAAGGCCTGACCCTATAGCACCCAGATCTGACCCGTTTGCAAAACAGATCCGTTAAGCATCAGGTTTGATTTTCAAGCCATTTCTCAGCCATCCAGAGTCTGAATCAAGCCATTTTCGAGGCGTTGGAATCTTGAAATGTAGCTCTACGCAGCACTGGAGAACAAGGACTCTAGAGTCAAACATGATCCTTAGTAGGTGAGTTTTTTTTTAAACACGATCAATTATCAAAGAGTATTGATATACCATCTCTAGAGTTTTATCTGCTCTGATTGTTATCCACTTATATTGGTGAGATTATATGTATCTGCCACCTTTAATTTTGTAGTCTTGATATTGATCGTAAAACTTTACCTGCATAGCATAAATCGTATCTTAATTTGTTTAGGATTAGATTTAATTAGCATGTGTGTCCTTTTGTGCAACTTTATGCATGCACTAAAGTAAAGAATAATAAAATCTTCTGAAGGTTTGAGCCCTAAATGCGAGAAAATGCACTCCTAAAATGATGAAAAGTGACAACAAGAAGCAATCACTTGAGGGAAGCAAATACAAATCAACTATAAATTGTCACAGTCTGCTAGCATTTGCAAAAATTAAGCAATCAATAAATCAGCTCAAATTAAGAGATCACCTATGGGTGAGTCGTTCACACCCAAATGCAAAATTCTCCAAAAAATCCTCAGAGAAATATCGACATTGGAGAGCTAAAAACACTCACGAAAATTCTAAACAGCGATAATAGGATTTGAAAGGTGGCTGCCTCGAGAATAGTACAAGTCTGCGCAAAATAGGGTCAAAACAGCTCAAATGCGACAGTTGGTCTGATTCTGAACTAGGCTAGCTCACTGAGTTGACTCGGACTGACAGTTGCCCAACTCAGCTCTCGCTCAGCAGTTGGCTCGGATTCGGGCTCAACGAGTTGGCTCTAGCTCAGCGAGTCTGGAACAAGCCCGATCTAGCTCAGTGAGGCCAGTCTGGTTTAAGTGAATCGAGCTTGACTGACTAAAGGGGAACTGGTCAGGTTCGGGTCGCATGACTGGATCCGACCCAAACCACTTAAACTAACCCAAAACAATTCGAGTTCGGGTTGTGGATCAAATAAACCCGTTAAACCTGTACACTTCTCCCTTCAATGGGTAGGGTTGCGGCGAAGACGAAAGGTGGCGACGAGGACTGCGGTAAAGGATCACGCGACGAAGAGATATGATCGACAACAGCATGGAAGTGATGATGAGGCGGCGACGACGATGGGAAGGCGATGACGAGAAGGAAATGAGGCCGAGAACATCGGGATCTAATCTCGACGGTGATGATAAGGTCGTCGACGCTCACAGAAGACTCCGATGAGGAGGCGGGTGATCACAGATGGTGCCGAAGACGACGACGAGGCGTCGACAGTGAGAACGAATCCGACGAGGTTGTAGATGGCAATTGGCGAGGGTGGTGGTGTTTGGTTGGTGTCAGCGTCGTCGACAGAGGAAGCGACGTCATGATCTAAGGCGCAGGTGAGATGGAGGCGCTGATGATGGCTGTCGAAGGCAGAGAGGGGATGTCGCTGGGCAGATATCGGCGACGAGATCGGCGGTGGAGACGAGAGGACTGGTCGACAGTCTGACGCGGGAAGGAGGGGTTGCTCGATCTCTGCAGTCGATGGCTGATCTCGTGGCAGCTGTACGGTAACAAGGCGATGAGAAGAAGAAGAGGAGGTGGTGACGACACAGGCTGAAGCCGGCGACGACATCAGAAGACTCGACAAGGTGGCTGTGTGTCGTGGCGACGACGAGGAGAGATGAAGAGGTGAAGTTTGTGGTGGGGAAGATGATGGTGATAAGGCGCAGACTTGGTGGCGGGGCTGTGTTGACGATAGGAGAAGATGAACAGTGGATGTACGATTTTTTTTTGTTTTTATTTCTTTTTCTTTTTCTTGATTTTCTTTGATTTTCTTTCTTTTTTTATTATTGTTTATGAAATTAAAGAAGAGAAAAGGGGAAGAGTATCTAGGGTTTTGGACTATTTTTTTAAGAACATATCTAGGGTTTGGACTTTGGAGAGAGGTTAGGTTTTTTGTGAAGTGGGAGATTTTTTTGTATGGTAGAAGAACAAGAGCAGGGTTTTAGCTCTGATACTAAATTGATGTGGGACGGGGGAGAAATTAGGGTTGTGGTGGGGATTTTGGTGGAATTGAGGAAGAACATGGATTTAAGAGAGGATATGATAACGGATCGCAACCCAAATCTCGACTTCACTGCCTAATTCGATTCAATCTATGAGATCAAATCAAAACAATATAAGTTTCACATGAAAATAATTTCAGTCAATTCATTATTACTTTTAAAGTTCAATATCTGGTTATATATAGCTTACAATACATGCACCATACGTGCAATTATTGATAACGTTAAATCTAATTAAATCTAATTTAAATTAATCATAAATCTCAACCAAATTTACTCAAATTTAAATTTTAAATAACATCTAAAATCTACTAAATCTGAACAGTTTGACTCCCTATCACTATCAAATAAGAGAAGAGTTTCCACATCAAATCAAATACCTATGTGCTGTAAATAAGAATATTCCATAATCTACTATACAAGGACAAGGAAACTATAATTTGAGGTACACCTCAATCTTTTCATTTTACTTTCATGCCACAATAACGTTGTTATACAAACTCTTTCAAGAAATCTAATGATTTTTCATGTATGCTGCCTTATAAGATCATAAACCTAAATGGATGAATAGGTCCTAAACAGTGTTTAAACAGTGTTAAAATAATTTAGTCATCCGATTAATCCGATTCGGTACTCCGTTGCATAAAAACACATTAATCGCCGGCATTAATTGTTTGCATTAATCACTCGCTTAATTGACACATTAATTGCTCACATAAAGAGTAATCACTTGATTAATCAACAGATTAATCGCATTAATTGCTCACAAAAAGAGTAATCGCTTGCATTAATCGTTTATGCCTCTATTTCATATCCGACTCGGATTCACACTCCGGTTAAAGATGCTTACCTGACCCGAAACTCAAACCCGACTAATAAAAAGAAAAGTTATGGCTTGATTTGCCTACCCACCCCACCCCCTGCGAATTCAACCCTCGATCTCTTATCTCTATTCTTATGTTGCTACAATGAGTGCAAGCCACTACAACAACTCTCGACTGCGACTACGACGATTTAGTTGTTTAGTTTCCTGTATGCTCTTTTTGTATGCATGTTGACAAATGATGAATCTATATTGATGATATACATATTTGCCAAATGGGGATCACTTGAGAGGTTGTGTTATTTGTGTATGCAAAACAACTAGCATACAGTATAAAACTACAAGTTATGTAAATTATTTAAACATGAAGTTTCCATTGTATCTGTTGAAGAGGTAGAAATCAATTACATATATTAAAATATTCAATTCCAATAATCTCCGCTTAATCTGATTAACTTTTATTCAGTGTTGGACCAAACGAATAATAAAGTCGCATTTTATAACATTGGTCCTAAAATCTAAAGATATGGACATTGGACAATTTTGGGCTTGAAAAATTCTGATCGAAATTCTCAACCTGACATTTTGCCTCTCTCTGTTTAGTGTTTACCTCTTGGGATCTTTCCTGTACCATCCCCTTAGATCTGTCCTAGTTTTCTTCCTTTACATGTTGGTAATAAAGTTTGTGCATCTTCATTTGGTCCTAGTTTTTTTTTTTCCCTACATGTTGGTAATAAAATTTGTATGTCTTCATTCGCTACATTTCATTTAGGCATGTTCATCGTTCAATCGCAAGAACTTTTGCTTGTTGGATTTGTACTAAGAGCACAAAGAGTTCTTTAACGAGCAAGTATTTAAAGTTTTGCTCTATTACTTCAATAACTTGTGTCCATACAACTGAAACTTGAAGAAATTGTCTAGTCTTTTGCCTGAATGCTTGAAGACTCAATATTAACTCTAATTTCTATAGAACTTGATTATGTTGTCACTGTCATTGTGGGGATCCTCGAGGATTTCATTGTTTCCAATTTGAGAGTGCAAAATATGTATGCAACATGGGAGATAGATTTGTATCCTTTCAAAAGGATTTGAGGCTGCTCAAATTCAACCCTCCGAAATTCGAATACAAGATCCACTAGGTTGAAGTTGATCTATATTATTTCAAGTATCTATAAACTAAAAATCAAGTGTTTTTAATACTTTTTGTCCATCTATCAAGTAGGGGAAAAACAGACGGCCTACATAGTGAGTTGATTAGTTTAACAGTGTAGAACATTTGAAACCTGACAAAAAATAGTTTGTAGGGGTCTTTAAATGTTTATATCATAATGAAATGACCGGATCGAGAATTTATATGTCTAAAGACATAGATCTAACCAACTCACTACTTTCGGCCATCCATTTTGCGCCGCTTGATGGATGGGCAAAAGATATTCAAAACACTTGATTTTTGATTTGTAGATACTTGAAATAATATAGATCAACTTCAACGGAGTGGATCTTGTATTCGAATATCGGAGAGTTGAATTTGAGTATGAAGGATTCAGCCTCAAATCCTTTTGGAAGGACATAAGTCTATTTTTGCAACATAGATATTATTATAACTTCCTTTTATTTGACATCTTTACTAAAGTTTGAAGCTAAACAGAAGTTGTATGTTTATATCAATTTTTCAAGTTGGATCTCTAAGAGTAGTTAAAAGAAGTAAAATTGAGGTGGGATGATGCTTAGAGTTTTGTGGTTTATATTATGGAGCTCGGACAGTTGGCATATTTCTAATTCTCTTAAATATTTATACTACATATACATTTATATATGCTGGCATTACAAAATCTTCTTATTACTTATTGTTTCGTCACCTTGTCTTTATAGTTATACTCGAGAACGCTACTTAAGGTTTTACTGAAAGATTTTTTTCCCTTTCCCTTGTATTCATTTTCAAAATGTTAGCAATTTTGTATGTCACACTCTGAATAACTTGCACAAAATAACGTCATGTGTCTCTTTATGTCAGATAACAGGAAATGCTGGACCACCATCTGTTCATCTTCTGTGGGACAACTATCTTGAAACAGATAATCATATAAGTAGAGAATGGGTGGTTGTTGTTGCTGTGCATCCCGGAGAGCTGAATCAGATAGGACACCAGTTTACTTTTATGTGCGTAGTTTCTGCATTTCTGTTATGTTTTTTGGGTTCAGAGTTGCCTAGGCTACTAACTTTTTATCTAACGTGAACTACTGACTCAAGGTTCAATAGAATGATGTCTATGTGTGTGCATGTTGTTGCTGCACATTTAGCCTTTATTTGTTTTCTTGTGCATGCCTTAGTTGTTACATAGAAGATACTTCTGTTTTCCTTCTTGTTCCATTACCCAGAGGCTGTAACTGAAGACTTTAATTTGATTTCACACTATTTTTCTCAGTCATATTCCTTTATTCAGTCTCAGCATAGGATTTATGATAGGCCAAACGTGAAAGTGCTAAAAGAATGTTGATATTGAGGCATGAAATGGATGAAAAATAATGGAAGGAAGGAAAGAAAGCTTTCACTCGAAAATTAATGATGGCAGCTGCTACTGATATTTTATAAAGAAAAAGAGAAGTCGTCCTAGTGAGAAAGGTGAGGAGCTTGTTTTTAGGACAACAAATAAAGACCACAATTTACGTCTCCATGAAGCTCTTTCTGCAATTGAACCAATTCTAAATGCAGCTTCTTTAGAAACAGCCTTCAACTGAATCATCGGAACTTTTCAAAAACTTGTGGTCCTTGAAGTGTAGGACCGCTTTTTGAGACTATACCTAAACTAAGCTTCAGACCTTATTTCAACCAACCCCTGCAGTCTAGCTGGACTGTATTTGAAGTACATCCTACATTCTAGATAGCCAATGATTCTATTAAACAACAAACTTTCATCATTGTTTTGCCTCCTGCATACATCAATGGTTGCAGAATGAACTCTTTTACTGCCATTGCATGCACTGCTAAGTCAAAGGGTATTTTTTGTTTTTACTATCCACACTTAAAAAAATTTGTTGGTGGGATTGAACAAGTACCCAGAGGATAAATAACCCTCACTAGAGGTAAGGGGATATTGACTGAAAATGCACAAGGTGTCCTGATTCTTGTTAGATATCTGTCATGTTTCATACAAAGAGTTATTGGAGAAGTTTTATAAGAGCAAGTGAAATAAAATGGGGATTCTTAGATTTATATAAATATAAAGCCATATTTTCACCAACAGAATGAATATTTAATTCTCATCACTCTGGGCAGATTAGTGGACTCCACTCTATTTTAACCTCTAAAGATTCTTATTAACTCGACAGTTTGGTCTTATATTTGTTGTACCATTAACAATTTGAGCTGGTATCTGGATCTGTCTTATAAATGGTAATCCTTTCATATCCCTTTTGCAGTGCCCACAAGAGTTAGAGGAGAATGAGCCTTTATCTACCTCCCATCTTACGTCAACTGCAGTACCTGTCGGACTTCTTGTTGATACAAATCTGGATACATCAAGTCCGGACACTTATCGAGCACCGCCTGCCCCAGTTCCTTATGATGTTGGTTTGGCATGCTCGCAAACTGTTCCTGGAAACACTGAAGATTGTGGCAACAAGACTGACCATGTGCAATCAACAGACTCCTTGCCAGCTGGTGGTCCTGATGAGGATTTGAAAGGACTCAAGTGCAAAAGTAAAAGTGATTCTGTGCATGACTCCCCTAAGGTGAAAGAAGATGAAATTTGTAAGTTGAAAGACACTAAATCTCCAGTTACAGATGAGGAGGATGTTTGCCCCACTTGTCTTGAAGGTATTGATTTTTCTCATCATTTATTTGTTGGCTTTAGTCCTGAAAACAAACCAGTGGGTTGTTATTCTATAGCATGATTAAAGCTGGACATATGTTTTGAGTATTTTCTGCCCTTTAGAGATTGTTCTGTTTTTTTTTCCCTATTGTAACAAATAATGGAACCAGCCCAAAGTTTAACTGATGGTATCCCTTTTTTCTTCAATGTTTATTTCCTTTCCTAATGAAAATACTGTTATTTTTTTTTTCTCCCTTCCTTTCCTTTTTTTAATTTAAAAATATTGTGGATGGTGGCACTGTAGCTTTGAGTTTTTCTGCTGGTCTGTTGTTTTGTTCTGCATCTACTTTCTTCCTAGAAAGTTTGTAACGTCTTTTGAAACTTGATTGGGGAGACGTGCATATTAAAATTGAATCACACAATCTAACCAAATAAATGTCAGGTTGTCGTAGGAGAGATCTGAATGCACAGATCTACTGGAGAGTAACAAATTTGCTCCAAGTTTCAGATTAATATCTGCATCAAATTAGATCTTGTTATAAAAGTGTTGATAAAAGATTGCCTCTAACATCTGATGAGGTGAAAAGCTTTCTTGTTGTATCCAGAAAGAAAGATTTTGATGCCTTCGATTATTTTCTGCAGATTATGACCTAGAGAATCCTCGCATCATCACAAAATGTGAGCATCATTTTCACCTTGCATGCATACTGGAGTGGATGGAGAGAAGCAATACTTGCCCCATATGTGACCAGGTTTGTCCAGCAAAAGCATATTTGTTTCCATTCATCAAACTTCTTTATCTTATATGCAGTCTGAACAATTGAAACATTATTGCAAATTCAAGGAGGCATTGTTTTTCTTTGTATGAAAAGGATATATTTCATCTCTTGATACTTTTTCTAGACATCCTCTTTTTTCAACTAGTAATTTTTTTTTAAGATATATGGTGCTCCCTATGGAACCCTGTTAAGAAGGATAGCTGGTAGGGGTGATCTTTCTTTAGAATCAAACTTGCCTGCTGTCAGTTTATCACACAAGTTAGACCCACATCAAACTTCCATTTCCTCAGCGAAGGAACAATTTTATCATCAGTAACTGGATCCAAAGGAAAACCCTGTGTGCTTTTGATTCTGTTTCCTTTTTTCTTAAATCTTGAATACTTCTTTCTTTTTCTTTCTTTTTAAACCAGAAAAGAAAAGAAAAGAAAAGAGAGTGCATTTATTTTTTTGGTGTGCCATGTGTGTGCAGATCATGGTGATTGATCATGCCAGTGAAGAGTAGATCTGCTCATCTCCTGAAGGAAAACTAGACAGTCTTTTGACCTCTTTTAGTGTTAAAAGCAAGCCTGCATAAATGAACCAGATGCTTGGTACCTGCTGGTTTTGGAAGTTGATGCTATGGCAAAAAGTCTATTCTTATTTTGGAAGTTCATAGTTAAAACAGCAATGTTGTCAGGTAAAAAATTCTTTCATTGCGTTAAAAAAGGGAGGCAAAAGAGAAGAAAGCGGAAGCTCATATGCTATTTGCTGCATTTTTTCTCTGGTCACCATCTGTAATGTAAATTCTTCATCTCTCCTCTCTTTCGACTTTCCAAACGGATTGGGTTTGGGCTTGCAGATGAAAAAATAGATTGATGTTGGTACAGGGTGGGAACTATTCATTTCGATTAGCGTGTTTCTGATGATTCCTTTCTCTTTGGTATTGCTTTTTGTTTTTGTACACGCTATGGTTTTCTGTTAATAGGGATAGCGGAATGCTGTGACAGTTTGATCTCAACTGGGTATATGTTCTTGCAATGGCTCTAAATCATTGTAGAGATATTTGTTGTGATTAATGAGATGGGTCTGTTAGTCATGAATGAGACAGTTTGCTGTATGAAATTATTACTATCATCAGTAATGTCTGAAGGAAACACATGATTTTAGTCAGTTCATACAGTTCTCTGTTGTTAAACTGATGAACTTTCGTTTAGAATGTCGTGTTGTCTTTTCACTATCAATAATATCCTTGTATCTTAATGTTGCAAGTAGTGCACAGAATTAATTCCACCAGGGGCTGGCGGCAACCTTTTGTTGTTAAAATAACATTGAATTTTGGGTATCTAAATTTGCAGCTACTATTCTAGCTTCTTGTCTGTTGGTCGATGAAATGAATTGAGAGTAATGAAGAACAATTTGCCAGAGATGTTGAAACAATGAAATGGTGTTGTAAAGATGGGGGCTAAAGAGAGAGCTGTAGAAAAAATAATGTCGATTGATTAGTCAGGGAAGCAATGAAATAGCATTGGAGAAAACCATGGGATACTATTTCTGCACTAAGCTTCCGAGGATTGCTGCTGAGGTTCAAACTCCACTTTCCCTGCTTGCTTTTGCTTTTGCTTTTGCTTTTGCTTTTGCTTTTTCTGAAAGAACAAGTCCTGTAAAAAGTTTGTTATTAAATATGAAAATTCATACAAGTACATTGTTAAGTCCACATCTCCACCGAACCTACCTATCATTAGCTTGTAATAATACTCATAATACGGACAGCAGCATATGATCCTGAGCCTGATCAATTCTCAATATCTCCTCCAGCTTGCTTTGAAAACGAAGCACTCATTAATAAACAATGTGAAATGCGAAACCCATACAGACAGACAGTTCCAATTCATTCGGTCAGTCTGTCAGTTTTAAACAAAGAAAATCAAAAAAAAATAAAGAAATAAATAAATAAATAGTGAACTAACAAGGAAAAGAGTGGACCAACTTCTAATTGAAACTATTAATCTCTTCTATTAGTTAATTATCAGGAAGCAGGTGATGAGGCAGAGAGGATTGTGGTGGTGGAGTATGTGCCTAATGGGACTCAGGCAGAGAGCATCTCCATGGTAAGTAATTGTCTTGGTTGGTTTGTTTTCTTACTGTCTTGAACTTGGCCATGATTATAGAGATTAATGTAATGTGTACATGTAGGGGCCCTGACCTGGCTGCTCGATTGGATACTGCTATTGATGTGGCGGCTCATGCTGTTACATACCTCTCCACATTGCATGTATACAGATACAAATTTGGAAATATTTTGATATGAACAATTTATGCAGTCTGAGGTAATGCACAGGAATGCAACCAGTCAGGTAAAGCAACTTCTGGCCACTCAGTAATAAGCATGCAACTGAGGAAAAACATCCAAGTTTCTTGTAAAGAAATGAAGAAGGCTAGGTTAAAAGGAGAGATTACAATGTGGTTGTGATCATCACTGAAGAACAAACCACAAAATGCTCCCTTAAGTTGTTGGCTGAAAAGGACACACTCCTGTAAGTCAGATAACTAAGCTAGACATAGAGATTTTGTGTTTGGTAGCTATTCCAGCCTTCAGCATCAGACAAGGCACACTTCAAGATATCTAAATCACTGGAATCGTTGCATCATTTTCTCATTTCTAGCTGCAAAGAAGTTTGCACAATTTCTCCAACCCTATACCTTCAGCCACGCTTCACACATGTTTCTCTTCTAATTACCCAACATTGATGTCTATTCGTCATTTATATGCTATAGTAAGTGCAAATAAATACTCTTTCCTTTTAGTAAGGGTAGTAAATAGTGATATCAGCCATGAGATTACATCTAGTGCACGCCTATAGTAATGAAAAGGGCATGATGAACTTCCTTGAAGTCAAAGTATAATCGGGAACAGCCTATCTCTATATGGGAAATGCAAATTCTCAAACTTGAAAGATTTCTTTGCTTAAGATATGAGAAGCTAATTTGCTTTCAAAATAATATGTATAGCAGCTCAGCTATGATCTCTATTTCTTGACCTTGACATTCATATTGCGGTCCAATTCTAGTTCTTATAATTGATATTTAATCTTTTTGGCCTTCAAAATAAATGTATCTAATGAACTTGTTTACCATGTAGATCATCCCATTATCCACAGAGACATTAAATCATCCAATATTATTCTTAACGAAAACCTCCGTGCCAAAGTAGCTGACCTTGGGTTTGCTCGAGTGGGTGCTACTGACACTGGAGTTACACAAGTCAAAGGGACTACAGGTTATTTGGACCCGGAATATCTCAGAACTTAATCAGCTCACTGACAAAAGCGATGCCTACTCCTTTGGTGTGTTGCAGGTGGAACTAATGTCCCTATAGAACCTAAAAGAGAACTCAAAGAACGAATTACAACGAAATGGGTATGCATTAACCTTCATCCGTAAAATGTTCTTGTGCTCACCATACTCCATTCCTAGTGTTGATTGTATCTGAACAGGCGATAATGAAGTTTATGGATGGTAATGCAGTCAGGCACCGGATCCAAATCTTCACAGAGCCCAGCAACTAATCTGGCATTAGACAAGATACTTAAGCTCGCCCTTTCAGTGCTTGGCTCCTTCTAACTAAGGCAGACCCAGCATGAGGAGGCACGCCGAAATTTTATGCAGCATACGCAAGGATTACAGGGAGCTCTTGTCTTCAGATTCTCTCCCCTATTCCCAGCCCTCACAGAGAAAGGAGAAAAAAAAAAAAGGGGCATTCCTTTATGGAAGAGAAATAGCTGAAGAAGTCTTATGCATGTAAATTTATGACATTAACAGAGATACACCAGTTATGCTCTCCTCTTGCTCCTGATTAAATCATTTTATTTCATGGTTGATTTGTACTTGAGACAAGCCTCCCCTCCCCTAGTGATTTTGGATTCTATTGTGGATGTTTGTTCTCTTTTGATTACAGCATCAACATTCCAAATAAACTTTTTGATTCACAGACCATAACCATGAGTTGCATTCCTAGATAGTTTCTAGCTAAAATTTTTGCATTAGCATTCCCCAAAATCTAAATAAACAAACAGCTAATCTTGCCGCAAAAGAGGTTGCCTGCCTTCATTGTGTCAAGATTGTGGTCATCACAATGAACATGGAGCAACCTTTTGGCAAGGCCACAACTAATACAACTAATGAACATGGTGCACCACTTCATTCTGACAGCCACATGAAAACATACCAAATGTTGTTTCAAGGATTTAGGATAATCAGATGACCTTATACAACACTATCAACATCCGTTTTCCAGACACGAGATGATAATAAAGGCAGGCTTGTATCCACAGCAGTCTCAGACTAGAGGCATACAGACCAAAAGTTCATTCATTACGAGAGAGTGTTAAACCAAAACCAATAAGCATACTGTACTAAACTTGTTGAGAACTGAAATCTGTACACTTGCCAGTGCTCCAGAACTAAACACAAGCCATACTACCATTGCAAGATGGAAAAGAAACTCCTGTGCCTCATAAAGATATTACATGAGTGAAAAATAATAGACTTCAACCACTCAGTAAACTTGCTCAATAATAGACCTACACGGGTGAAAAATAATAGACTTCAACCACTCAATAAATTCTTTTCTCCCCTCTTTCAAGTACAATCTTTTCATGCCAATCCACATTACCACTCCAAAGCATTTAATTTCCAACCCCAAATGAAGCGGTGGCATCTAGTTTTCAGCAGGTTTAAATACAACGGACGCCTTCTCTTCCTCGTTTCATACAAAGAAAAAGTCACATGGTTCAACATTACAATACCCCAAAAGCATACCACTGCCTTGGTCATAAGCCTAAACTTGAGGTTGAGGGTTAAATCTTCCGGTTACCTAGTAACAAGACAAATTTATAAGAAACATCAGCTAAAAATAGAATGACAATATGTCCATAACCCCAAATTCTAAATGCTAGAATTCTGAGAGGGGAGATGCAGAAGACTCACTGATCAGTAAGACATACCAATCTGCTTAATGGTTGTCACCACTAGCAGCTGACATCGAGCGCTCCCTGCGCCTTCTGTGTGAATCCCTTGAATATGGCGAGCGAGATCTTTGCCTTCGGCTCCTAGAGTGGGAGCGATCTCTTTGACGTGCTCGATAAGGTGAGTGGCTGCGAGATCTTTTACGACCACGATCTGCAAATTATCGCCCAAAAGGATATTAAGCACACACATGCACCCCGTGGGAGCACATTGTGCAACAAACTGAAGGCAGAAGAATCTTATCAGGGTTACCTCTTCTTTCTCTCGAACCACAATACTTTCCAGGAGTAGGTGTCCTGCCCCTACTCCTTTTAGCCTGCCATTACGGCAACAACATACAAAGAAAACAAGATAAAAAATTTTTTGAACTATCATCAAGAAAGAGATAGAATGTAAGATAAACAGAATCGTGTATGCTTCTATAGCATGAATACCTACGATTTCAAGATAACTGTCATTATTTTTAGGATTTATTCAATCATCTTCATAGTTTAGGGATTAGATGGGCAGTTGTCCTAGATGTAGGTACATCACAGAAACTTGCCTTAACAGGAGGGGGAAAAAAACAAAAAGATAGGGAAAAGAAAAGGTCGAACATCATTTGGAGTAGCAAATTGTACATTAGGATCATTGTGGTGGAGATTTTCTGCCACGAGCGATCGGACGGTTGATCCACACCACAAGCGAGAGTAAAGAGTGGGGATAAAATGCACATAAGCAAAACACAACATAAACACCAAGGATTTTACATTAAAACCCTAAACTGGGAAGAACCACGGGAGGGATGAGGAACTTCACTATAATTCTGTGGTCATAGGAAGTACAGTGATTTAGAAGGTGTACAGAATTCGGATTTCCAGGGTTCCCACCCCCCCTTACTGGGAAAGAGGTCTATTTATTTTTCACTGAGCTGTTCGACTGGAGGTCGATGATCGTGGGTCAGATTTGCACGTTTCACACGTAACAGCAGCGATCAATGGTGCTGATTTGTTAGGATTGCATGCCGAGAAATCCGCCACTATCCATAATCGTTCGTGCTGAGAGGCGTTACACGTTGTGAATGTGAAAGAGAATTGGGTAGCGTAACTGACGGCGGAGATTTAGGATGATCTGTCGCTAAGCTCGGACTGAGGGATTCTGAAGTTTTCTAGGTCGGAGGGAGATCCGAGAGTTTTTTGCGTGGAAGTAAATCTACAAGAATCTTATAGGACAAATTGTACTGATTTCAAAGATCTTCTCGGTGTAGAGAAGCGATGTACAGATTTGACGAAGGAGTTTGTCAAGTGGTGTATTGTTTCGATTTTGTGAGTTTCAAAATCACGTTAAGAAAAATCTGAAATGAGTTGGTTGAGGACTGGATGTAGTTCAAGAGGACCGAACCAAGATAAAATCTCTTGTGTTTGCGTTTGCATTTCTAAGTTTTATTCTATGCATATTTAATTTCTTGCAAGTTATTAACATTTCTTATGTAGAATTTTTAAAATACTATTCACCTCACTCTAGTATTTGTGTTGCCTAGTTTTAGATTCTACACCCCTCTCTTTCACTTGCCAGAGCATGCAGGAGGGAAGTCAAAAGAGCGAAGTTGGTAGGAGATCTTTTAATGCCTCGACTTCTCCTCAATGTATGTGAGCTGGAGTGAATTTGGATCATAAGTGCAAATCTTCTAGATGTATTTCGTGATTGCTTGACTGGTTGACAAATGACATGTCAATTGATTAGAATTCTTGAAACTTGTAACTGGTGTCTCTACGAATCCTGGCGCCATGATAAATGAAATCGTGTGGCAGTGGCGGTTGGTATCCTGCTGATTCGGTTGACCGAGAATCTTAGGATGTGAACCGACTTTTCAGGAATTAGAAATTTGAATTGAAGACGGTTTGGCTCCTCCCTCTCCATATATAAATAAGTTGGATCCTTTGGGTGGAAGTCATCCATCTCCTCTGAGAAACCTCAGTATTCCTCCATTGTTGCTTTGCTGCGTCGCCATGTATTATTTTCTCTTCATCAGATGGAGAAAGGAAAGGAAAAGGAAGAAGATGGTGATTTTCGGGAGATTGGATTTCACATGTCCGTCATTGTGATAAGCCTATAACACGTCAGTCGTTGTGACATGGCCTCGCTGTCAGGGGAGATACAGAGGGCTCCTGCTCCAATTGGTTCATCTGGTCTCTGGTTTACCCGATCCAGTTCTGATCCTGAGGCTTGGAGTCTTTCTTTCCTAATAGCGGTGTGTGAGGTAGGAGTAGGGCTGTCCTGGGTGGATACGGAGGTGAATGCAACTCCACATCCATCTTGCTTGTTTTGGAGTCTTCATTCTGATCGTACACTCCGCCTCGCGCTTGGAGTATCCTTCCTTGCGACGAGCAACAAGAGGAGGTATGTAGAGTGTTTTCGTCGGGACCTCGCTGATGAAGCACTCCTTCCAGAGCTCTGACATCTTTCTCAGGACAAAGAGTCAGTGGTACGATATCATCACTAGCTTGTGTTTTAGAGATTCCATCATGGTCGGATATCGCCGCCTCACGTGTCTTGCCGAAATCCGTCTGGAGCTCGGGGCATTATAGTGGCTTTGGAGGGCATTCTGAAAGTCCATCCCACTCTTCTTGCGAACATGAGGTGGGTGGCGGCATCGGTCTAGCTTCCTTAGAGGCGTGTTCTAGACGGAGAGATCCTTTATCTAAAGGATCTCTGACTTATATGAAGGAACCTTCTGCAGCTTCTTTCGGGGTCTTCTGGGCAGTGGTGCGAGCAATGAGATAGTGTCTTCTGACGGATGTTCTCCAAAGGATATGTTCTCGGAGTTCGGAGGTGAGACTAGATGTAGCGGCAAGATGGAAGGATCGATCGGGATCATCTATATTTCTTTTCAAAAAAGTATAAACACGAAATTGTGATGGGAGTTTTGTATCTCTTGTTAGATGTAATCATATGCGTAATTGAAAGAATTTATCTTGCCTGGTTCGCTTTATCGTTGGCTTTTCGGAATTAATATGATCACGCCTCTTCAGAGTGCTGATTTCTATCATCGGTATGTTTGATATGGTATGGGAATGACTTAGTAAGCTTGCAATATTGTTTCCAAATGGGTAGGAATCCCATCAGCGGTATCTGCAAAGTTTTGGCTCCGAGTGGGAAAAATCCCAGCAGCGGAGTAGGAAATTTAATAGAACTCTGAGTGGGGAAAATCCCACAGCAGAGTAGGAACTCCGAGTGAGGGGAATCCACAGCAAAGTTGGGCCTCCGAGTGGGGAAAATCCCAACAGCAAAATCGGGTTCGTGGGTTGGTGTTTTTGTTTCGCGCCCGGTAGAGGAAAACCACCGAGAGTATAAATGCCTGGTGGCCCACAATGGAGGGATTATGCACACACATGCATGCAATGTAACTTAAATTAAATGTTAGATGATAGCTAATGAAAGATGTAAATTAAATAGATTGGGTTGATAAGACTATGTCCATTTAGTTTCTAATCACACGAAACTAGTACATTGAGGAGATAATCCAAACAAGAAAACCCTCATGTATATACCATACGTCTCGTGAAGTTATAGGCTAAACATACACAATCATGTCATCCCGAGATAAGTTATACGTGCAAACATTCACAAAAGTGGTGCTCAAATGGCAGCACCTTTCTGGAATGTACGATTTCTCCAGTCTCTAATTACACGAAACTAGTACGTCGAAGGGTTAATCCAAACAAGAAAACCCTCATACATATACCATGTGTTTTGTATAACTATATGCTCTCCCGAATGCTTACCTACAAATTGGAAAGAGGCCTCAAGTGGGGTGTCACCTAACGACAGATTAGATGTGCCGACTCCGAGTAGGGGAAATCTCATCAACAGAGTGGCGATCCGGACCACCGAGTGGGGGAAATCCCAGCAGCAGAGTTGGGCCTCCGAGGTGGGGAAATCTCAGCATCAAAGTCGGGTTCACAGTTGTTTCTAGGTAGGAAAAATCCCATCAACAGAGTTGTGACCTCGGTAGGGACCTCGAGTAGGGGTACATCCCATCGACACATTGAATGCATCTACTCCGAGTGGGGAAAATCCTAGTAGCGTAGTGGCAATCCGACTTGGACCTGGCAGAAGGAAACTGCCCGGGGTTCATCCGCTCGTAGGTCGGATGAGAGGAGCCTGTAAGCTATTGTTTGTGTTTCCGAGCGGCGAAAATTCCATAACGGAAGATCAAATGAGAGCTCTGAGAGGGAAAAATCCCTGCATCAGAATAGGGATTCTAGGTGGGAGAAATCCCACAACAGAGGGTTTGGATTCCCGTAGGCTAATCGAGAAGGGACCCCCATAGGTAAGTCTATATTGTTCTCTCCGATTGGGAAAAATTTCATCAACAGAGCAAACAGACATAGTCCTCTGAGTGGAAAAAATCTCATCAGCGAAAGGATTGACTCCGAGTGGGAAAATCCCAGCATAGGAGTGGTTCTGAGTGGAGAAAATCCCATCAACGAAACGTCTAGACAGAGTCCTCCGAGTGGGGGAAATCCCATCAGTGGAAGGTCCGACTCCGAGTAGGGAAATCTCATCAACGGAACATCTAGCTTAGAAGGACTGCAATAGTTAGGAGTGAAAATATCATATTATTCAATATTGGAATAGAATACATGGAATTGAAATACAAGAAATGGTACGAATAAGTGTATTGCTCTCTTGGAAATATGAGGTCACTCAATTGCTTTGTATTTGGTGAGCAAGTATTATGGCTGGGTAGGTAGTAGAACATTGAGTTGTCCGGATCTGAAGGCTGCTTCAGGAGTGAGAATCTACTCTTAGAGAAAGCTTTGTTGAATGAGCTCTTTCAGGTACTTTCAGATGGCCCAGCAGTGGATAATCTTGTGTCCCTTACTGTCATAATATGAGCAATATTCCATTGAGGGAGTGTGAGATCGTACCAGATTGGTCTTGGACGCCTCTGACCCACGACTGGTCCTTGATGGTGTTGAAGACCTCGTTGATGGAAAGCCTCAACGGAGTGAAATGCTATTCTGTCCGGAAGGCTCGGAAGGAGCTTAGAGAGAAGATCGGGAGCGCTTGTCTCTTGAAGCAGGTTGCACCGGTCCCGATCTTGGGCATGGGTGGAGGCTTCGTGCGGAGACTCTTCTGTTGTCACCATGTTTTGTGGTATGGTTGAAAGAAGTCTCCATTGCCTCCTCTAGCTGGCTGAGCTCGGGACATGACATCGCTCATCTGAGCAACATTGTGCTTTAAAAAGTGCTTGTACAAGGTGAGAAACTTGCAGCCCGCTGATGAACGTGAGTGTGAAAACGTCCTCACCGCAATTAGAGACCTTGAGAGTTGGCTTGGAAGAACCTGATGTATGATTTGAGATCGCCACTCTGCCTCATCTTGACGGAGAGGAGGTGATGGTTGTTCCTCTTGGCCTCCCGACGAGAGACGTACTGAGTGAGGAACGTTCGGTTACCTCCTCGAAGTTATAGAGGGAGTGGGGAAGATAGATAATAAAACAATCTGAGACTACTCTTTTTAGATGGAAGGGAAGGTGAGGCACATAATCGGATCGTTGCGGGAGTAAATCACCATCTTGTCCCGGAAATGCCCGATGTGCTGGACGGGATCGCTTGCTTCAGAGTGGTAGTCGAAGGTCAGAATTGAGAACTTTTTTGAAAACACGTACTGAAGGAAGAGTAGGAAACTTTAGCAGCTGAAAGCGTTGGGTCGCTTTGCAGCTTGGCTTTCGCAATCCGTCTTTGGATCAACTCGTCAAAGGCTCAGAGGTGGGAGATCCACCGATCTCAGGCTCGCTTTTCGACTGTGTCGATAGTTGGCTGTTCTAGAGGGCAGTGATTTAAGCCTGAAGTTGATTATTGAGCTACCTCAATGTCCCTGCTCATGGATGACATTATCGCGATCGAGAGTCGCCTGCTCCTGATCGTGATCAGATCGAGCTTGTTGCTCCATCTGCTCCTTCATGTCGTTGAGCATGTGAAGGAGCTAGTTTTCGTGCTGCTGCGGTGGATGGACTAGAGGTGACCCTGATTCCAGAACCAGCCCCTTAGTGGGCCGTTCTGATTCCAGAACTGGTTAAATCCCTTTTTTTAAAATCTGATTCGACGATTACAATTTATTTTCACAATAGTTAAAAAAACAAAATAATTTAAAATATAAATAATTATTTTCAATTATAACTAATTTTAATATCTAAGGAAATTTAACAAAATAATTTAACAAACCAATTTGGATTGTTGTAGAGGCGCCAAGTCAACCGTCAGGCTCACACAACACTGCTGCGTTGCCGCGCAACAACGTAGTAGACCCCATTTTTTTAAAAAAGGAAAAATGTATGGCAGCCCGCGACCGCGAGCCCAGCACAAGCGGGCATTAGGCTGGCCCAGAAGTTTACAAAAAAAAAAAGAATGAGAGAAAGCCCCCAAAGCCTAAAGGGCCAAGGTCCGACCGGGCGGCCTAAAAAGAGAAAAATCCGGTTCTAAACCGGGAACTGCCGGTTCAAGACCGAAATCGGTGGTTCCCGATTCTGATTTTCACAAATCAGAACTAAATGCTACCACGGCCGGTTCGGTTCAGAACCGCCAAACTAGCAACAACGGCCGATTCCATCTAACCGGTTCACGGTTCGGTTCGACAGTCTGAACCGAACCGTGGTTGGGTCTAGGTTGGACACTAGCGACTGCTCTCTTGGGCGAGTAGGCGTCCTCGATGGTTTGTGGCTGATCGATGGCTGGTGGAGAAACCGTGCCCCCAGTGGTACTGATGACCTTGCCTTTTGACGTGACACCATTAAGGGCGACAGCTTGCTTTCTTAGAACCATGAGCGCTGCGAAAGAGACTTTTTGAGGAAAGATTTTTATTTTTGAGGGAGATATTGAGTGTAGGGAATCTGATCTAAACGAAAGCACCAATTCGTGGTGGAGATTTTCCGTCACGGGCGAACGGACGGCCGATCCACACCACAAGTGAGAGTAAAGAGTGGGGATAAAATGCACGTAAGCAAAACACAGCACAAATACCAAGAATTTTATGTAAAAAATCTTAACTAGGAAAAATCACAAGAGAGGAGGAACTTCACTATAATTCTCTGGTTATAAGTACACCGTTTGGAAGGGTTGTACAGAATTCGAATTTTTCCAGGGTTCACACTTTCGCTGGGGAGTCTATTTTTCACTGAGTTGTTCGACTGGAGGTCGATGATCGTGTCACCTCTGCAAGTTCCGCAAGTTGTAATGACAGCGATTAGTGGTGCTGATTTGTTGAGATTACACGTCGAGGAATCCGCCACTATCCATAGCTGCTCGTGTTGAAGGGCGTTACATGTTATGAATGTGAAAGAGGATTGGAGTACGTAACTGACAACGGAGATTAAAGATGATCCGGCGCTGGGCTCAAAATGAGGAGTTCTGAAGTTTTCGGAAGGGAGGGAGATCGAGGATGTCCGAGTGGCGGAGTTTTCCTGCATGATCTAACTTCTGGACGGATTGACGGACTTCAAGAGGATCTGAAATGGTAGAAGTTGTTGGGTGGATTGAATGATTGAGTCTCGAAGGGGTGCTCGGTTGCTTGGGCATGTGTCACCATCCTGATAAGGATCGATTTTTTACCACTACAATCATGAAGAAAGGGTATCATACAAGACTCCAGTTAAATAATGTTTTATATTTCACATAAGACAACATTTTTAAAGCATGCCAGATATTGTTAATAATCAGGAAAGGGGAAAAGGTATTCAGGGCATACAATCTTCTCTAATATAGTCGGATTTGAATTGGTGACTTTGAGATGTCGATGCAGTTCTCATGTCATACAATCTTCTCTAATATAGTCGGATTTGAATTGGTGACTTTGAGATGTCGATGCAGTTCTCATGTCGAAAAGGGTGAAGTTCATACTGTTAATAGCATAGATTGAGAAATCGATGGAGCTACACACCGAACCTGATGCCAAAAGTTATCAGGCAACACTTCTAAGGATGAGAAGAACTAGCTAGAAACACATTTAAAATTTTGCCACAAACACTTGCATAACTATTTTAAGGGAAAAGGAAGTACCTTTTCCACAGTTATTAAGCGTCCTTCAAGTACAGAACAATTTAAGTATTTGACACAGCGGTGTGCATCTTCGACAGTCTCCATTGTTACAAATGCAAACCCGCGAGATTCCTTTGTGCGAGGATCAGTGACCACTTGGCAATCCAAAACCTGAAATCGTAAGTGTCGTGAAGTCTTGCAAGTACAAAATACGAACAAGACAAGTAACTACAATGAAATAGCCAATTACCAAATACAGTTATTTCCTCTATATATCCTCACTCTTATGTGTCTAGATAAATTTTAGGTGTCACACCATTGGAGATTTGTAAACACTATTGGAGGTGTTCTCATATGAAATAGTCTCCACCTCATGATGCAAATTCCACGCTACAGGAAGACCAGAAGGAGCCATTGTTTACAACATTACTAATACTATTAATATCTGAGCCAGTCGGCGTGTTACTACAAAGTTAAATCCAAGAATGTCAAGCTAGATTTCTTTGAGATGAGTACAAAAATACAATGAGCAGGAACTATTCTCAGAATATAATTGCGTACCTTTCCTTCTTTGTTGAAGTACTTCTCAAGGTCACTACTAGTGACTCTTGGGGATAGGCCCGTTATATACAAGTTGTTTCCAGGATTAGATACATCTACAGAATCTTGGCTCCTGCAATATAATAGTAAATATATGAACCAGTAGCATGGGAAAGAAAACTAACCCAGTATTGCAATGAAATTAAGCCTGATAGAAACAAACCATCATGTTTATTGACTGTACCTAGAGTGGCTCCTAGCCCTTGACCTTGGTGGTGAAATTGATCTGCTCCGTCGCTTTGGGGGCGGAGTGATGGAGCGGGACGTGTATCTGAAAAAAAAGAACGCAATTACATTTAAGGAAAATATCGCTTTGATGGCAGTGTGTTTGTGCGTGCGGACGTGCACAAGTGCGTGCTTCTGGTGATGGGGCATATATGCTGCCATTGTTATGGAAAGCAGAACTCACCTAACTTCTTTTGTAGGTGACATCTGCAAAGCATAAAGGAAAAAACAAGTTGACAATCAGAAATTCCTCGAATAACTAAGATGGAAAAAGCATATATTACACACAATTCCAATACATAGGCATAACAAAGACCAAATAATATGAGGAATGGACATGATTACAAGTTAAATGAATACCATCAGATTGCTTCAAATCTTGTAAAATGATGCTTCAAGTTTTTTATTAAAAAATAAATTCATATAAACATGCAGAGAATTTCAATTAAAAAACCTGTTCAGAGAGCCTGATTTTAATAGGATATAAGGAAATAATAGCTAGAAACTAAGAGGAATGGACATTGACTGGGGACATGGATGTGATATGACAAGCACACGGCAAACACTAGTGGGAACATGACTACATGAAATGATGAAATACACGCTCATTTAAGCCCTAGTGGCACTAAATAGCACATGTTTATCAAATGTAGAAAGAGAAACAAAATAAACATTAATGAGTAACATATATAGATTCTAACCTAGAAACAAGGAATGGGATCTGATGGCCCCATCCAATACTAACCAAATACAATCCCCTGATTCCCTAACCTGTGGAAGGTGCTTAAATTGTCTTTAAATGGTGTCAGCATCACATATTTAGAAAGTGTTGGTTGTGTTATGGATTTTTATGTGCTTAAGTTTAAAATGCTTCATGTGTTTGACATGCAATCTTTAAACTTTTCTATAAAGCCAACACAACGTTGACTCGTGCACCTTTGGTTTCTCTAAGAGGACATTCCATGTGTCCGAAAACAGTTAAGTACCAATGTATGACAAGTGAACTTTTGGTTTCTCTAAAAGGGACACGGTTAGCTATCTTCTTCATCCATCATCACCTAAATCCATGCATCAAAATGGGGTCGACTATGAAGCACGAAACAAAGTCAAGAAAGCTCCACAAAGAAGAATTAACTAAATTCTTACAACAGCTATAAAGTCAGCATCAATCCACTCGAGTCTGTGCAAAGTCCCAAGCCGGCATGCACATGAGCAAAGGAGCATCATGCCAAAGAACCACAACTGCAAGCTAGCGCTTAGCAGGAAGGTGACATTACCTTTTCACTATGCAATTTAAGCATATGCAACCAAGGAGCCAACCTCCAAATTTCATACGGAGAAGTAAGGTGACATGACCTTTTATGGGGAATCACATGTTGGAGAAAATCAATCACATGCTTATAAATCCTAGGATCAACCACATCAAGTACGCAAAACAAACAACCAAAAAGGAAAAACAGAACAACATAAATATGAATTGGCATGACGGGTCCTTGTAAGCTAAGAGCATGGAGGTTTAAGCCTTAACCAGATTCACATCAACAACTTTGCTTATAAGCTAATGTTGGAAGCTACTTTATGTATGTCGCCTCCCAGTGGAAGACATAACGCGGAAAGAATTCATCTTAAAGTGGTGATAGCAATAGAAAAAGACGAGGCGGTATGCTGATAGTATTCCCATGGGACATGGTGAAAGAGAGAAGCTTTTTGCTTATATTGCCATGTTCTTACTCCTGATTTGCGCTTTACTTAGATTTCATGGCTGAGGCTAAAGTATCTTATACATAGAACAAGGAGAAGCCAAGTGTAAAAGCTAACCCTCAGGATCAAAACCCATGAAGGAGAAAGGCAATATTTTTCCCGAAAGGAAGTTAGTCGTTTCTTCCATGAAAATCAAATAAACTTGTAATTTCATCAGAATTTCAGCAACTACTGATGCAAAGATTAAAACTTTCCCCAATTTAAAAACCCATCGACCAACAGTGTTTACCTATCCCCGCAAACGCGCACAAAAGAGGAAAAAAACGAAGATCGGCATAAAAGATAAATCTCAATGAGAAATAAAACAAGATAACGAAGATGAAGGCTGAGATTGAGAGCGTACCGCTTCCCAAGCGCAGAGAGAGAGAGAGAGAGAGAGAGAGGCAAAAGGGGTGGACCGCAGGGCAGAATTAGGGACCCTAGAATTAGAATTTAGTAGCGGGCGGAGGGCGGAGTGGCGGAATAACAAGAAAAGGAAGGGGGCAAATGATAATAATATGATTTTGATTGATATTGATGTAGAAAGAGAAAATAGAAAGAAATCGGAGGGAGAAGGGAGCGGGTCCATCAAACCAATAAGGAGTTAAGGACCGTTCGTTGTTGAGTCCAACACACGGGCCGAGCGCGGGCAATGTAGATCCGAGTTCTTCGATTCAAAGAACAAAAAAAATTGCTATTCGCTGTAGCATCATCCCAGACAACGACCTCATCATAATAATCACAACCCTAACTTCCCTGCGTGGCATAATAATGTATAGTTTTTATTTATTTATTTCTTTCTTTCTTTTTTCCCTCAGAAAATGTTAGTCTATCATAACTACAAATATACCTAAGTTCTATCTTAAATTGCATTTGGTCCATTTTATCTTCACTTTAATTAGTAGGATAGTAGTTACACGTTACTCTATAGTTAGCTTATTATTGCTGCTCTACACTTGCAAACTAGGTGTTTGAGCGCGCGCGTGTGTATGGGGTTATTGTGCCTCAACCGACAGCTGAGAGAGTTTCTCAGCCGGCGGTGACGTGACCGAATATATGCCACATATCGGTGGTAGAGTGTAGGCGCCAAAAAAATCAAAAACATCCCGCCTAAAGAATCATCAATCAAATTGACCAAAGCACCTCTTTTTACTTCTAAACTAGTAAAAACTCATCCATAACAAAATTTTACCTAAAATATTTATAATATACAAAGAATTTTCTGTAGAATATATCTACAGTTATAAAATTTCTAATTCTACTACATCGAAAATATAAAGGAAAAAAATTGGATACCTAAAAAATACTATTGTTTTTTATATAATTTTTTTATTATTTAATTTCGTGTTATTTTCAATTCATATAGATTTAATAAAAGAAACTGAATTGAATAGAAAACTGAAATTTAATGTGGGCAGCCGTATATTTTTTTTGTATTACAAATGTATAGTGCAAAAAAATAATGAAATACAATGGTTAATTATTTTGCAGATATTTTATAAATCAAATATTCTCGTAACTGCCACAATATTTGCAGATTGGTTGGATAATATTTCTGTAGGCTGTCTAAAAGTCATCTAAGGACAGGCCATTAAAAAGCAGAGTCTAAAATTCTGAACGCGAGGGTTCAAACCCGCGTCTCAGTATCAAGGCACGAGGGTCCAAAACCCGCGTCTCGACATCAAGACGCGTAGGCTCGACACCCGCGTCTCGACACCAAGGCCGCGTCTCAGCATGAAGGCGCGAGGGTCCAAACCCGCGTCTCAACACCAAGGCGCATGGGCTCGACACCCTCGTCTCAGCACCAAGACGCGAGGGTCCGCACCCGCGCCTCAGTTATAACCGCCCTGATCGTGGAGCCAGTCGCCGCCCATGTAGCGGAGAAGTTGGCCCCTCATCGTGGAGCGTTTGTAGGGGGCACGTTCGCCCCTTAGACCTCTATAAATAGCCCCGTCGCTATGAAGAAGAGGTCGGATTTTTTTGGTCGGATTTTGGTCGAGACAGGCGGATCCTAAAATCAGCAATCGGCAATCAGAGATCACAGAGAGAGACAGACCGAGACAGGAGAGAGCTCAACTCTTCGTCAAGCTTGCTGCGTACGAGCTGCTCTTCGCTTACCTTCTCTTTGAGAGTTTTGGTAGACAGAGCTGTGTTACTCTTTCTACCAGCCAGAGAGAAGATCCCCTGACGGTCCCGACGGTCATCTGGTCAACGGAGAACAAGACTCACTCTCCACCGCCACACGAAGAACCCAGCCTTAAACAAAGGGGGATTCAAGATTCAACATCCTCCCTCCCTTGTAACTGGAAAGAAAAGTAGTTCCTGTTGTAATATTTTATCTGATTCAAGGAAATTTTTACAGCAACTTCTTCCTCTCTTCTTTCCGGCGCGAGATTGTACGCGCCGGAAAGAAGAGAGGAAGAAGTTGCTGTAAAAATTTCCTTGAATCAGATGAAATATTACAACAGGAACTACTTTTCTTTCCAGTTACAAGGGAGGGAGGATGTTGAATCTTGAATCCCCCTTTGTTTAAGGATGGGTTCTTCGTGTGGCGGTGGAGAGTGAGTCTTGTTCTCCGTTGACCAGATGACCGTCGGGACCGTCAGGGGATCTTCTCTCTGGCTGGTAGAAAAAGTAACACAGCTCTGTCTACCAAAACTCTCAAAGAGAAGGTAGGCGAAGAGCAGCTTGTACGCAGCAAGCTTGACGAAGAGTTGAGCTCTCTCCTGTCTCGGTCTGTCTCTCTCTGTGATCTCTGATTGCCGATTGCTGATTTTAGGATCCGCCTGTCTCGACCAAAATCCGACCAAAAAAATCCGACCTCTTCTTCATAGCGACGGGGCTATTTATAGAGGTCTCAGGGGCGAACGTGCCCCCTACAAACGCTCCACGATGAGGGGCCAACTTCTCCGCTACATGGGCGGCGACTGGCCCCACGATCAGGGCGGTTATAACTGAGGCGCGGGTGCGGACCCTCGCGTCTTGGTGCTGAGACGCGGGTGTCGAGCCCATGCGCCTTGGTGTTGAGACGCGGGTTTGGACCCGCGCGCCTTGATGCTGAGACGCGGCCTTGGTGTCGAGACGCGGGTATCGAGCCTACGCGTCTTGATATCGAGACGCGGGTTTTGGACCCTCGCGCCTTGATACTGAGACGCGGGTTTGAACCCTCGCGTCCAGAATTTTAGACTCTGCTTTTTAATGGCCTGTCTTTAGATGACTTTTAGACAGCCTACAATTTCATGCAATTTTTAATGAACTGCGACTATGGTTGGTCTTCGTATTAAAAAATTGCTTTATTCTCAATGTATATTATAAATTAGATCCAGGTCGCAGTACACACATTCAAAATTATAATAAAAAAATATAACTTTCATTTTTATATCACGACTGCGACACTAGTCGCATTCCTTATTCGCATAGAAATAACAGACGAAACATGCTATCGTTCAGCACTGCGATCACAGTTGCTGTCTTTTCTCGCATACTTTATGTAACAGAATTTTGATCGTTTTATAAAGTCTGCAATCGTAGTCGCAGTCATAGTATAACAAAACTTTCGATCACTGCGACCATGATCACAGACTTAATATAATATAACTTTTAATTTTATATCACGTCCGCGACCCTAGTCGCATTCCTTATTCGCATAGAAATAACAGACGAAACATGCTATCGTTGAGCACTGCGATCACAGTCGCTGTCCTTATTTGCGTACCTTATATAACAGAATTTTGATCGTTTTACAAAGTAGATTAGACTTGCGACCGTGAGATCAGTCTGCGTATATCACATCTTATAAATACTATATTAATTATTCTGAACTAATTGAAGTAATTAATATTCTTTCTACCGTGATATAGCAACAGTCTCAAAAAAAGAGATGCAATAATATTAATCTCGATAAAGGAAAGATATTCACCATACACAATCTAAATATATAGGAAAAACATTATATAAAAAGTAAATTTGTAGTTCACATAATAAACCTCTGAAAAAAGGAACTCTTTTAAATTCTCCAGTCATAACTGTTCAATTAAATATTTAATTTCTTTTTACCACTTCTTCGAATACTCAACCGTCACCTATATTAATTATTATTACTATTCATGTTGTTTCATATTATTGATCTTTTTATAGTGCTTGTAACTAATATATTATCTCATATTTAAAAACATTGTTTGTGCTCTTCGTTTTCAATTTGATTTCAAAACTTCTAAAAAATAATTCATTTTTGAATCATGTCTTCCCCATCTTCTTCCTCTGAGCACTCAGATTTCAACTTCAATCATTCTCCCACTGGTCATCTTTCTTCAGGGTATTCTAGTGAATCTGATAACAGTATGGACTTCACTCATTTGACTATCTCACGACATCAAATAATATTTTATCTAATCCTCCTCTTCATGAGGATGATGACGTTTTCATGGGGCTTAGTGAGGAGGAACTTATTCCTTTGCCACTTCACAAAGACATGCTTGATGAAAGCGTGTCCTCTGATGCAGGGAGCTCGCATTCTTTGAGCATATCTTTTACAGCTTCTTCTCGACACGGGTCGGAAGAAGAGCTTGATACAGACGATCTATTCTGAGAGTTTATCAATGAACCAAAGCACCCACAAAAGGAGGAAGAAACTAAAGAGAACTGTAACGCCCCGATCCTAAGGATACGGAGACGTTATGGCGACGTACATACGCGAGGTGAAAATACCCTCACGCGTACGTTAAGCCTCAGTACAGGACATAATCTCCATATACACAAGGGTTCCAGCAGGAAATAACCTGTAGAAAGAGGTTAGTGATCATAACAGATAGAACAACAGGGATAAATAAGATAACAGCAATAAATCATAAAGATACCTATGAATAGTCTCGATGAGGAATCTCCTATGTGAATCCAAGGTACTATCTGATAATACGGTGACTCGGATCTCCAACCTGGGCACGCAAACCCAGGGTCGTCAGAAAGCGACCTAGTGAGTGGTAAAATGAAGGAGGCAGTAATAGATATACTATAGTAATACAAGCACAATACTAATATATAAGACATGATGTTGTACTAGTGATACCATATAATAAGTATATAATATGCAGTAGACAACTATAATCATGTCACCTTTTCATACCGTCATTGCTTAACATATTATCATCGGATCATGTCTATAGTAGTCTCAGTTGGATATAATAAATATATTGTATCGTGGTGACGTGAGACGTGAACAGGCAGATGAGCATATGCAATATAACCATGATACGGTGTTGTGTATCTCTAATAATGATGTCAGCTGTCTATATCTAGTCATGATGTCAGCAAGGTATATAGAACACGGCATATATGCAATGCAGAGGATACATGTACATGAGTAGTATGCCACCACAGAAAGTATAACATGTACCAGGTAAAGGAACAAAGTATACATGTAACATGATAGCGGATAAATGATCAGGAACAGTAACAAGTACAACTAAACAAGAGTATACATGTAGCAGGCAAGTCATGTTGTTTATACAATAGTAGCAATCAGTATCACCTGGTATTTTAATCAATCTCTTCCAGTATCCCATACCACTGGCAGTTCATACTGGAGCCCGCACTCCAGTCGAACCCATCCGGACATGGTCTACGGGTACCATTATCCAAATGAGAGAGTGACCAAATAACAAGTGTTCCCGACGTTACTATTGTGTATACTGTTTTATTATGTTAATTGGAAACCCATGGTCGAGGAGCTCTTATCGGGTGGGTGTATCCCGTGCATACCCGGGACAACGGCCTTATCAGACCCCTGGCTGCTGAGACCAGGACCAGCCCGTTAGGGCTGTAACATGTAACGGGATCTCAATGAACTAAAACAATAACGGGAAACGGGAGCTCATGAGTAACAGATGGTAGCCAGCACTACCCCGTCCCCTGCAGTGGGACAAACAATATGGATCCAGTACATCCACCCGATATGATCTAATCAATCGTCAAGTCTCCTTCATACCCAAGTTATCTTTATGATCTGATATTTAAAGTATACAAAGTAACAAGAACAAATACAGTACATGATACGGGTAACATGATAACAGGACCTGAGCTCTGTTGATAGCATAGAACAATATAACGGGAAACGGGAACAATAGATGTGGGATTCCACACCTCACATATCAACAGCTCATGTATCCAGTAACGGGAATAACAATATCGGTAACGGGAAACAATCATATAACAGGAATACAGGGATATCATGGCACAATAATACATGTAATATGCACGGGGATCCATATGACAAGAATAGAGAAACCATATATGCATGTGTAACAGTGATATGCCGAGAATCTATGTAACGATGATAACAATATATTTCATAACGGTATACGTGTAGTGGTGCATTTATATATCGGTGGGACATGAATACGAAATAAGAGTGTGACGTGTCATGTAATAACAGTGGTCAGTGTCTAATATCATGTATAGTGAACTACAGTATCTGTGTAATGATGATAACAATAATATGAAATGCGGACTTATCCGTGTACTAGTAGAACCTAGATGTGTAGCTATAATCCGTGTAACATATCTGCGTAGCACTAGTACATGTAATAACGGTAGTCCGTGTATCATGTAATACCATGTCCTGTGAATTACTGTAACGGTGTCTAGCATGCATGTCTAGTGACAGTGTAGTGTCATAGCGTATCTGTGGATCAGTAGACATGTGACAATAGTTATCTAACTGTGATATAATACATGAAATAATAGTGTACAAGAATATGGTAAAATAGTAGTCCGCGTGTCAGTGGCTGTGCCGGTATGATGACTGTATCCGAGTTGTCTATGTCCGTATTTATTGTGATTATTATTACATCACTAAATCAGGAAATACCTTTATGCCTATTACAATGAGTTTCCAATAATTACAAGTTAATAATTAATAATTATCGTATTTTATCCATAATCAAGATCTATCAATCACTTTCACTAAACATGATAAAATATAATTTATAAAAGAAAAACACTCACAAACTGGCCATGGAAAGGTAGCTCTCTTTCCCACGATCGCAACGGATCCAGAATCGTCCGAATCGGAGTGCGGATGCTCCAGATATCGCCCGAATGCTAAAAATCATCAAAATGGGTTAAATATGTAAATAAAAATATTGCAACTTGCAATACTGAAATGTAGCAGGGGGTTTTCTGAAAAATTACCTTTATTGGGTTTGGAGCGGGTTCGCGCTCATAACTGTTTTCCATTATGTTTGCAAAGGGGGAAAACTTACAAATAAAAGTTTGAGGAGCTAAATTACAAGTATTCTCAAAAGATTACAAGTAGATCTCCTCAGAGATTCTGGGAAAATGTGCCGATAGGAGTCTGGTCAGCGCGCGACCACTTTGTCCCTTTGACGATGCGAGCGATGAGATTCCCTTCTCGCCTGGTTCGGGGAATCAGAGAACAGAAGGTTGGTAGAACCCTCTTGCTGCTTCTCTAAATCGCCTTCAATAAGGAATTCCTTCTCGCCTGGTTCCGGAGATTCCTTGAGAAGAAGGACGACGTTAGGGTATCAACACCCTGATTAGAGAAAGCAATTCTCTAAAAGGTCTCTGAATTTGAGAACGCGCGGTGCCTTGTGAAGAAGCCTCTGCTTGTGGAGTCCTCCCGTATGCGTGCGTCTCTCCTTGATTCCTCTCCGTGTGTCTGTGTGTATGTGTCCTCGTCTCCTTGTACCCCTGGCAGGCTATTTATAGAGAGAGCAAGGGTATAATCGTCCCCTTGAAGATATGGAAACAGATTGAACCGAATCTTGTTTAAATCTAGAAAGTAGCCTTGCTGCGAGGCTAGGATAGCTTCTGCGGAGCTAGAATTGGCAGGTCGGTTGATCTTTCTGATTTGTTTTGATCCTTTCCATATCGTTGGGAGATTCTCCTTGATCCTCTTACTCGTTTTAAGAGAGCCAAGAAATTGCGGCAATCACCTGCCATATTTGAATCCCGGTTGGATTTGATTAGATTGAATCCGATCTTGTCAGGAGATTTGATTGGTCAAAGGTTGACCATAGCGGGCTGATAGCGGAGCTGCCCACTTTGAAGCTCATAGCGGAGCTAGAGGCAATCCTTAGCGAAGTCCGAAAAGAGGGTTTTCGGCGAAGTTATCAGTTAGCTTCCTGGCGAAGTTGGATGATGCTAGCCTCTCAAACGAGGCTATCTCCTTGGGCTAATGTAATGCTAAATGCTAGCATCTTAGACCTGCTGAGGTCTGTTTAGAAACAATCCGGGTTCACTGTTCTGCTTGCTGGATCAGTGGAGTCCAAACCGCTCCCTTGTCCCTTGGAGGTGGGTGAAAACTGGTCTTCAGCTCGTCTGTCCCTTGTCTTTTGTAAATGTCAACAAGTTTAGACATCGTTCGGACTAATGAGAATATTGTCTTTTTTAAGTGTCAACAAGACCCCCTTCAAAGTTTTCGAAAGTCTGCAATAGCCCAGACTTCGAAATACTTTGAACCGCTGTGATGGTGGTGTGGAGTATGAACGTCGCCATGATGGTTGAGTTCAGCTTCGCCTTCAATCCTGCTTTGGGATGAATTCGCCGAAGAATTGCACTGGTTCGCGAGTAGCTTCGCGTCGGGGTAGTTCCGCGCCTGGGCTTCCAAGAAATAAGTTCGCTTTGGAACTCCTGTTGCCTTTTCAAAGCCAACTGCCGTGGGGTGGTTACGAGGAGGATCATTCCTTCTTTGCGCCAATCGAGAGAGATGTTCTCCGATTTGCACATTTCCAAGGGAAAATACTCCCTTTCTTCAAGGCGCCATAAGTGCCTTTTATGAGGGAGACGTTTTCTCCCTTTGCACGGTTCCAAGGGAAAACCGTCCCTTCCATCAGGGCGCAATAAATGCCTTGAATGCGCTCGTGCTTCCACGCTTGAGGTGAGAGTGCTCAGGCCATGGGGCCTATAAATAGGACACTTGAGGTCCTCTGAAGAGAAATGCCTTGCCTTTCTTCTCTTCTCTTGGTTGTGAGAGATACTCAGATCTCTGAATTAGTGGGAAAGCCCACTCTGGTTGTCTAACCGGCCAAGGACCAGTAAGTCTTGATCATTCGAAGACTTCACTGCTTTTAGGGAACTCATCTCCTTTGATTTAGCTTTGGCAGCTCGCTTTAGGGATTCCCTTGTTCTTCATCTTGCAATTGGCTGCTGCAGAGAAGGATCTCCTCATAGCTTTCTGTGAAGCTATCATCTTGGCTTGATCAGTGAAAGGTCGTTGCTTGTTAAGTCCGCTGCGCAGGCAGGACTTGGGACTTGGCTTTTTCAATAGTTGAGCCAGTCTTGCCATATTGGTGAGGTTGAGACTGTTCTTCACAAGATCAGTCTGAATTTGCCGTATAGGCGAGGCTAGGACTTGGCGTTTGTTGAACCAGCCCATGGTTGCCGTGTAGGCGAGGCTTGTCCTCTGCTGAAGTCGGATTGCTTTGCCGCCCAAGAATCTGACTTAATGTTTTTGCAGCTTTTTCTGTGCTTGACTGCTAACTTGCTTCAATTTGCCTTGCAGTGAGCTATGTTTGCTAGTCTGGTAACTTGATGGAAGAAACCATGAAATTGCCTTATGCTTCCCCGGTCGAAACTTTACTTTTAAGCAGGAGGAACAATTCGGGGCAGCGGATGCGCGTCCCAGGGGCTGTTGGCAGCCTCTTACCCGAGATGATTCGTTCTGAGGTGAGGCTGGTCGCCGCTTCGTCGGAGGTGATCAGTGAGATCACTGACATCGTTGCCGACTTTCAACTTTGGTGGCCTTCGTCGGGGACGATGCACTTCAGGGGAGTGGGCCTCACACCCGTCAGATCCGTGGCATCAAAACCAGTTCCCATTATAGGTGATCTGACGTGTTGGCGGCGATAAGCTTTATTGCCAGGCTTCAACAAAAAATGGCCTGGCAAGACCTGCCATTTTGTGGAGAAAAATGACCGTGTCCTTGTGGCACCACTGATTACAGCCTTATGCAGGAGGAAGGCCCTTCCTGTCCCGTTGGTCTGGCCTGGGAACAGATAAAACCGCTTGTATGCACATGACCTTGTTAGGCAACTGAATGTGTTTGTATGAAACACAACTTTGATGTAATATCAATGTACCCTTGCTTTTGAATCAATGAAAGTTCATCGTCTGATCATCCGATTTTTGTTATTTTCACTGAGAATTTGGCCATAGCGGGGCTAAACTGCATGCGGAGTTAAGGGCATAGTCCTTTCTTTGAGTGATCTTCGCGAGACTGGCATGTCAGCGCCTTTTTAGAGGGCTAAAGTAAGCCTTTCGGCTAAGTTCTTGAAGGATTGTGCGAAGTCCGCACTTTAAGCCAGGGCGAAGTTAACCCTTAGCGGAATCGAAGCAGCGCTTCTCGGGAAGGCGCTTTGGGCGGCCTTTCGAATTAATTCGAAACGGCGGCATACGCCCTTTTCGAGGCCTCGTTTCAGGCGCTGATTGGCCTATAAAAGCCCGATCGGGCTGAGCAGGAAAAGATCTCCTTTTTCAGAGAAATTTCTATCTCTTCCTCTCCTTCTTCGCTTCAGAGTTCTTTGAGAACCCTTACATTTCTTTGATGGCGCCCAAAAGACGAGCAGGGAAAGAAGTGGCGACTTCTGCGGCGGAGGGCGCTCCTCCTCCGGTCATCGAGCGACCGATCACCGGTAAGGAATTTTTCTGTCTGATTAAAGAGTGGTCTCCATCTTTTGGAGTCGATACTCGGCTATTAGGACGATCAAATATGATCTGTCCTTATCAGGGAACTCGTTTCCCTTCAACTTCCCTATTTTGCTTGCACCAGGAAAGTAAGAACTGAACAGTTCTTCTTTGGGCTTTCGCACGAAGCCATAACCTGGGCCATCTCCGTACTGTTTGAGGAAAAGGACTTGAATAAGTCCTCTCAGTCATGATGACTTTTGACCATAATGCCCCTTTGATGACGTCAGCCCTTAGGGCTATACCATTTCCTGCTTTAAGCGAAGCTGGCGCTTTGGATATTTTCTGCAAAGATGCAGTCTTATCCATGAAGTGAAGCTTTTTCAAAGCTATCGCCTTGCAGGCCCTGCTTGCTGGGTGAGGCTATGCCTTGTGAATTTTTATGCTTTCGCATCCACTTGATTGGTGAACTAATCATAGCTCATTTTTGTTTTTGCAGTTCATTATGCCTCCGGCCTCCAGAACAGTCTGTTCGGTCTAGCCAGTCGAGCAGGCGGAAGCATCAGCTTGCAGTTCTATGGGCAGGCTTCATTGTTCAGCGAGCCGAGCTCCCTTGTACGGGATACGCTCATTCAGGGCGGTGGTCCGCAGGCCATGCGGAGCATCTTGACTACGGCTCCATTTGAAGATATCGACCGTCAGGCTTACAGAAAGCCTGACTTCATGTTCGGGGATGCTGCACCAGATCCCGATCGCCAGCTACAGGCCGGTGAAGGCCAGTGGATCTTCCAGTTGGACGGCGAGAGATTCTATCTCCCGTCCTTTAAGCGGCATTTTGCTTTGTCTTCCTTCGCGAGCGCGACTCAGGCTCGGAAGATGGCGTGGGGCGTGAGCCTAAATGCCGAGTCTGTAAGTGTCGGGAGGTTGACATTCCAGTCCGGCTATTCGAGGGCTGGCCCTCCTCGTAGCATAATGGGACTATACCCTGGGAAGGTATCGCGGGACCTTCCAGTAGGAGAGAACCCAGCTGCGGCGCCGACCTTTGGCACTCAGTTCTGCGAAGTTGACGGGAACTACCCCGCCACCGATTTCAGGACTCCTGGTTGGGTCCACCCTCCTAGATCGTGGTGGGCAGAGTTGACCAACTATATCCTCACTCATTTTGAGGGGGACTTAGAGAGGTTAAACCTCCATGAGGCCGTCAGGGCGACCTGCTACGGCATTGAGATGAAGGTGGCGTGCTTCTACGCCATCCTTGAGTTGTATTGCCCGGCCTCGGGGACTTTCTTCACCCCAGTTGGTGAGTTGGGCATGGCCCTGCATGAGATGCGGGAGATCTCTGCTTTGCCCTTCGGGTCTCTTCCATACGAGGAGTACTTTCCCTGTGAGGCGGAGTTGGCTATTCTGGAAAAGCAGGAGCCTGCTCTGCTCGAGACATATCGGGAATTGATGTGCCATTTGCACATTTGCTCCAGCATCCACACTGGTGGCAAGGGTAGCTCGAAGAGCTTGAAGAGCTGGGGGAACTACTTGTTCCCGGATATGACTAGTGCACCTGAGGCAGCTCATTGCGGAGTTGCTGAAGAAGACATCTTGGCAAGGATGGAGGTGCATGCTGAAAGGGACATCGTCGTGGCAGAAGATGATGGTCCTTTCGGGAAGGGTGATGTTCTTCGGAGCTTTCATCATCAGGCCCGTCGGCCTATGTCTCGGAAGGCATTGCTGGCCGGCTTCTTAACCATCTGGTTAAAGAAATGTGTCGTGCCTTCTTCTTCGGGTGACATCGTCCATCCGACTGTGCTGCTGCCTACCGTTCGCTTGGTTCATGGCCACCGTCTGGGTCTTCTCCCGGCCATGGTGTGTTGTATTCAGAGGGGCCTTCGTGCACTGACGGAGGCTTTCTGTAGGCCAATGGCGTCAAGGCGAGGGAAGGGTGCCGTCCTGCCTTGTGACGGACCCAATCCTAGGGTAGGTTTACCGTACACCTACTTGATGGCGTGGTTCGCCTTGCACTGCGCCAGTTTGATTGGAGCTGGGGAAGACCCTCCGCAGGGTGTTCAAACGGTGCTTCTCCGTCGCTTTGAAGGCTGTTTGTGGCAGAAAACTTATGTGGCCGAGGCCCGTAAGTTAGTGCGTCGTTATGACGCTTATAGTCTGTTCCGTTGTTTTCCTCGCCTGCGGGGTGCAGGATACAACGAGGAATTCCGTGATGTGGAATCAGGTCGGTCTCCCATGAGTCGGGGTGTTTTCGAGTGGCTGGTCTGTATCCGGCCCTCGCATTTGCTGTACAGGAGTGGGATACCTGCTACCTGGAGCCCTACGTCCCGAGCCGGTTTGCCCGCCAATTTGGGTATGACCAGTTGTATGTGGGCAACCCCAATCCGGACCTGGCTTTCATGGGGAGCCTCATTGATGGGGCTCGTGCTTGGCGGTTCTTTACCGCAGATGGCACTGGGGCGTGGCTACGCACGCCGCCGAGGGATCCCGGCCTTTGGACGACCCTGTGTTTCTGCCAATGGTATGCGGCTTCGAACTCCGCACCTGCTAGGTTTAATGCCAACCGTTCGGGTGTGAAGTTAATTTCTCATCGGATGAGGCAGAAGGCTTCCGATAGGATGGAGGGCAAACGGGTCCGTGTCCCTGGCATAGAGGAGTTCATCGCTGTGGATGATAGCGAGGCTTCTGATGCAGGGAGCCCTCGCTTTGAGGTAGGGACGAGGGTTGATGCCCATGAAGCTGATGCTCGTGAAGCCGGATCTGGTGTAGTGGGGACAGCTCCCTCACAACATGTGGAGGAAGTGGAGGAAGAGGACTCTGATGTCCACTTCAAAAGGAAGCGTGGGAGTGGATCCCGTAGGAAGTCGTCGGCGAAGAGGCCCCGTCGCCAGACTCCTACCATCGTGGTAGAGGGTGAGCCCTCTGCTGCGCCTCCTTCTGCTGCTCCATTAGTGGCTGAGCCGTCGGTTGCTGAACCGACTACTGGTAAGATTGGCCTCCATATAATATGCCTTCAGCGCACTTTAAATAACTCATCATTTGCTTTTTGTTGCAGGAGCTGAGGAGCATGGGGAGCATGGGGACCAGTATGATCCTCTATTTGCTTATGGAGCTGCAGCTGGTTCCTTTGCTCGCTCGGAGGAGTCTGGAGGTGATGCGGCCGACTTTGGCCTTTCAGGCGCTGGGACTTCTAAAGGAGGTCCTATGGCCTCCAGCTCTATCGGGTGGTCTGCGGAGGAATCGGCGAGCGGGCCGGCTATCCGCGTTGAGTCTGGTAAGAACTTTCCGATGGGACCCCTGGATTCTGATGCGGCTGACGAGGTGACATCGGCCTTCGGTAAGACTAAGATCTCTTGGTCCTCGCCTGTTTGCTGCGTCTCCTTTTTGACCTTGATTTTGTTGCAAGTATTCGTCCCCAAGGTGCATCAGCTTCGAAAGAAGCGGCGGGTTTCCCTGAAGGGTCAAGGGGTGATATGAGCGCTTCGACCGGGCAGACGCTGCTGTGTTGGATGCGCTGTATGGCGACCTGCCTTTTATCAGCCCAAATCAGCGGAAGGTCCTGAGGTTGAAGGGGCGGCAGTCCCGGAGGTATCCTCACTTCCAGTTATATCAACGAGTGAGGTGCAGACTGTTTTGCCGAATACGGCATTGAGGGTGATTGTGAGCCCTACCTCTCCGACTTTGATTGTCGAGCCTGCTGTTCATGAGGTGGTTGCCAGTCCTTCCTCCACGGTGGCTGGCGTGCTGGTGTCGCTGAGGACTCCGCCGAGGTCACCTTTGGCTTGCCCTGCTGCTGTCGATGTTCCCGCTTCTTCTTCTGCGGCGGTGTCGACTGGGATGGTAGATTGCTCCGAGGTTGTCTCAAGGGTTGATGAAGCTGAGAATGACTTCATCGGTAATCTGGTCGACAGCTTCTATAACAGCTTGGAGCAGACTATCGGTCTCGTCTTGAAGGGCTCGCCTGTGCCGTTCTCGAAGCTGAAGATGGTCCTCTCCCGTGGCATTGAATGTATCCGGGACTTTGAGGGGTACCATCAAGCTGCTGCTTTAGAGCTCCTGGTAGATGACCTTGAGAAGGACGTGGAGGAATGGCGCCGCCTCTATAGTTCAGACGCAGCGTCTTTGGCTGATGAACGGCTCTCACCTCTTGTCGCGCAAAGGCGCGAGGCTCAGCTCGCCGCTCAAGAGGCTGCTGAGGCTATCTCCTCTGACTTGAGGTCCTTGGAGACAGAGGAGGCAGAGGTTGGGAGTGCAATTGACGCTTCCAACAGTGCTCTTCTTGATGCTGAAGATAAGGTTAAGAGGGCTGAAGAGATGATCCGGAAGGCAAATCTCCTCTTATCCAAGGCTACACAGATGCGTCATGAAGAGGCTGCGCGGCTTGAGCAGCTCAGGGCTCGGAGTGAGGAACTGGCGCGGCAGAAGTCGTCACAGAGGGCGACTTTGGCGGAGGTCGAGGCTCGTCTGGCTCAAGCGGTGGACTTCGATGAGGCTGAGCTAAGATCACAGGCGCTGGCCCAGGCTGCTGATGACAGGAGGACGAGGCTAGCTTCGCTCGGAGATCGGATCCGATCTTATCATGTACGCCTATAGGCTCCTCCATGTATCCCATCCCTTTCGGAATTTAATAAAAATTCATTCTTTTGTCGTCTTTGTTTGTTTGGATAATGAGGCATGGCTGTCTGTTGGTTCAGAGGTCGCGATGACATAACCAATTGAGATGTTGCCAGTCTCGAGGTTAGCCCATTGCGGGGCTAAAAGGGGAGATACTTGCCTTTTGTAAATGTCAGCAAGCATCGAGATTGAGACTTAGCTGTCTGCTGGTTCAGAGGTCGCAATGACATAACCAATTGAGGCGCCGCTAAGTTCAATGGTGGATGAAACTTGGCTATCTGCCAGTTCAGAGGTCGCAATGACATAACTGGTTGAGAAGCCACCAAGCTCAACAATGAGTGATACTCGTCTTTTGTAAATGTCAACGAGTATCGAGACCTGTCTTTTGTAAATGTCAACAGGACTCGGGATTGAGACTTAGCTGTCTGCTGGTTCAGAGGTCGCGATGACGTAACCAATTGAGACGCCGCTAAGTTCAAAATAACAATGGAGTTTGGGAAAAGTCTCGTTTTCACGGGGAGAAACGAGGGAATCACTGTCATAGGTTTAATGTTAACGTAACAGCGAGATATATGTGGTCCTACCATTCTATGGATGAGAATTGGTAAGTGATTTTGGAGAGGGAATCAAGTGGGAGCAGGTCCCTTGGGATTTTAAGCAAACCCCCAGCTATCAACAGGTTTGATATGCTTGGAGAAAGAGAGAGGCTCTCTTTGTGCGCATTCCGGACGCGCGGATCTCGATCAGAGGTGTAATGTTAACTTGATCGAGGGGAAGATCCTTGATTAAGGATAGTACTTCTTTAAGAACTTGCCATTGATCGGCATCATGAGGAGGTCGCCATCTGCAGTTGTAAGGCGGTATGCTCCGTTTGAATAGACTGTCTCTATCACAAACGGTCCTTCCCATTTAGGCTGAAATTTGCCTTTGGTCTTGTGCGTCATAATCATCGGTCGTCTGACGGCTAAGACTAGGTCTCCTTTGTGGAAGACTCTCTGCTTGACCTTCTTATTGAAGGCTTTTGACATCCGAGCCTGATATAGCTCGATGTGTTGCTGAGCTTGCAGCCGCTTCTCGTCCAGGGCTTCGAGCTCTTGAAGACGCAAGCGATCATTGTCTTCTGATGTCATCTTAGTAGTCAGGGCTACCCGCAATATGGCACCTGGATTTCCAATGGGATGACCGCTTCGCACCCATATACCAGGGAGAAAGGCGTATTGCCTGTCGGTGTCCGAACCGTAGTCCGGTAGGCCCAAAGGCATTCACCGAGCTTTTCGTCCCAATCTCGCTTGTTCGAGGAGACAAACTTCTTGAGCAGCTTGATGATTGTCTTGTTAAATGCCTCTGCCAAGCCGTTGGCGGCAGGATTGTAGGCGGTTGAAGCCACATTCTGAATTCGGTATTTATCGCAGAACCGATAGAACCCTTGGCTTACGAACTGGGGACCATTGTCATGGATGATTCGTCTGGGTACACCAAATCGATGGATGACATGGTGTTTGATGAAGCTAACCAGATTGGAGGTTTTAACTTCGGCCAACGGTGTGGCCTCTGCCCATTTTGAGAAGTAATCGGTTATTGCCAGGATAAACCGGTGACCTCTTGCCGAAGAGGGACTGATTGGCCCTACGACATCGATTCCCCATGCTTCAAATGGCCATGAAGCAGCAGTAGGGTGGAGCAATTCCGAAGGTTGGTGAATGAAGTCTGCATGGACTTGGCACGCTTTACACCTTCGTGCATATTGGGTGGCATCGGCCATCATGGTCGGCCAGTAGTACCCAAGTCTGTGCAGCCTGTCTTTAAGCTTTGGACCCGGCTGGTGAGCTCCGCAAATGCCATCATGTGCTTCTTTAAGCACTTCCTGTGCCTCTGAATGAGAGAGACAACGGAGGAGGACACCGTCATATGAACGACGGTAGAGTGTCTTCAAAGTGGGATCATAGTAGAAACGGAGCGACCTTCGTCTGATGGACGCGCTTCTTTGGGATCGTCTGGAAGCCGACCGTGCAGAGCGTAGTCAATGAGAGGGAAGCGCCAATCCCTCGGCTCAAGACCCACGGAGATATTATGGACCTCTTGGATCCTTAGCATATGCTTGGAGCATACGAGATGCCGGGTTGCGACTGTGAGGTGATACTCGGTGTCGGCCGGTAAGGCTAGCGTTGTCGCTAATGCAGCGAGAGCATCCGCCTTGGTATTTTGAGATCGGGACACATGCCCGATGTAGAAGCCTTCAAATAAGCTAGCCAATTCGATGGCTGTATGATAATAAGGCACCAAGTCCTCATGGCGGACTTCATATTGGCCTTTGACTTGATTGATGATCAGCTTTGAATAGCCGTAAGCTTCAAGGTAGCGTATCCCCATTCCATGGGCGAGCTGGAGACCGATGAGCAGCGCATTGTATTCCGCTACATTATTAGAGCATGATTCTGTCAAGGAGAATGCTCTGGGAAGGATATGATCCTGTGGGGAGATGAACACAACCCCCACCCCGGCAATAATTTTCCCTTTGGGGCCCATCCGCGATGCTCCGTCGAAGAACATCTGCCACACTTCCTCTGCTGAGGTTGCATTAGACTCGAAGACTTCATCAGGGATGTCTTCGTGAAGTTTTGAATGTTCTGGAACTGGGTGAGCAGCTAAGAACTCTGCAAGGGCCTGGCCTTTAACTGCCTTCTGAGGAGTAAAGGTCATGTCGTATTGAGACAACAGGAGTGCCCATTTAGCCAACCTTGAATTCAGCGACCCTGGCTTCGTCATGAGAAGACGTAAAGGGTTCACCCTGGAGATGACATGTATGGTTTGGCCAACCAAATAATGTCGCGTCTTCTGGACAGCGAAGACGAGAGCTAAACACTCTTTCTCAATAGGATTGTAGCGAGATTCCGCTCCTATGAGAGTCCTGCTCAGATAATAAATGGCCTGCTCATGGCCATTGTCGTCCTTTTGAGCGAGGAGGGCGCCGAGGGAATAATCCAGAGCTTTTACATAAAGCAAGAATGGTTTCCCTGATGTAGGGGCCACTAAGACCGGAGGTTTTGTGAGATACCTCTTAATGTCTTCATAAGCTTCTTGACAAGCTTGGTCCCATATGAAGGCAGTACCCTTTTTCATGAGATGGGTAAAGGGCTGGCAACGGCCTGAAAGATTTGCTATGAATCTTCTGATGTAGGCTAATCTGCCTTGCAAGCCTCGGAGCTCTTTGAGGTTCCTCGGTGGATGCATGTCCTGTATGGCTTTGACTTTGTCTGGGTCCAGATGGATCCCTTTTGATGTGACAATGAACCCAAGGAATTTGCCGCTGGATACTCCTAGGAAGGATTTTGTCGGGTTCATTTTCAGCTGATGAGCCCGCATTATGTCGAACATCGTTCTCAGATCGCGAAGATGTTCATCTTTGCTGCGGCTTTTGACGGCAATGTCGTCGACATAACATTCCACCGTCTTTCGGAGATGGTCGCGGAAGATCGTGCTCATCGCCCGCTGGTAGGTTGCTCCGGCGTTCTTCAGTCCGAAGGGCATCACAGTGTAGCAGTATACCCCCAATGGCGTTCGGAAAGAAGTATGCTTCTCGTCATCAGGATACATCTTGATCTGGTTGTACCCTGAGAAGCCATCCATGAAAGACATCCTCTCGAACCCGCATGTGTTGTCGATCATGACATCAGTGATCGGCAGTGGGAATTCATCTTTGGGACAGGCCGTATTGAGATCACGGTAGTCGATGCAGATCCGTATTTTCCCGTTCTTTTTGAGGACGGGGACGATGTTAGCTACCAGTCTGGATGTTGTTCCTCCCGATGAAGCCACAAGCAATGAGCTTATGAACTTCGGCTTCAATAGCCTCCATGATGTTTGGGCGGAACCGACGTTGTTGCTGCTTGACCGGCTTAACGTCGTTCTTGATGTTTAGACGGTGCATGGCGACCTGTGGATCAAGTCGGGCATGTCTTCATAGCTCCAGGCGAAGACATCTATATACTCTTTTACGAGCATTATCAATTCTTCCTTTTCGATGAGTGATAAGCTTTCACTTATGAAAATAGGTTTGGGGTGATCTTGACTACCCAAGTTGACCTGGATCACCTTGTCTTCGGTAGGTGGCTCGCGCAGCTCGAACCGCTTTTCCCATTGGAGACTTAATTGCTGGGCCCAAGGTTCCTCATCAGCAGCGTCCGCAGGTTCAATTGACTGCCTGAAGTCATATTCACAGTGAGGCCGTTGAACATTCCTCCTATGCTGATGTCAGAGTCCCACTCAGCAGATGAAACCCGACTGTGATGGAATTGGTTCGTCGTCTTTGACCTGAACCGTTACTAACGATGTGGGTGTAACATAACCCAACCCCCTGCGTGTACTATCATAGTAATTTGCAGGTTTCCCTCTTGGGATGGAATTACGCATCAAGCCGCGTCTTCCTTTCCGAAGTTTAGGCCCGCTCCCTGCTTCAGGTTGTAAACCATCTTCTTCATAATATGGCGCGCTGATGGCGCGTAATGAAAGAACTGTGGAGCATCCGACTCTGAGCTTGAGTCTGTAGTTGAGAATCTCCCTGGCCGGGCTCTGCCGAAGATTATCGACAACTGACCTTGTTTGGATGGGGGGGATCACCAGCGTGGCCCCTTCTATAACCTCCACAGATGTAGTAGCCGAACTTGGCTCATGTACGGGCGTATGAAGAGAGCCATCCATAATGGATTTAATCGACTCGATGCTCGCAGGATAATCAAAAGAGACTCTCATTAATTACCATTCACCCTCTTCATCAGAAGGGATATTACATTGGGGGTCATTGAGGAAACATGCTGTAATTGGTTCGCCAATCAAAATGGCTGGCACGCCTGTTTCGGATTCTGAATCCGCCTCATTGCCACTTTCATCATCGTCTGGCAATGGCTCTGCAGGCGTTCCGTCGGCCTCTTGATACAGGAGGGCATCGGTGAAGTAGTTTTCCACCCCCTTGAAGGGTTGCTTTTCAGCGAAGACAGTTCGTACTGTCACATCATCTTCAACATATTTGAAGCACTGATGGAGAGTGGAAGGAACGATCCAGTTGGCATGGATCCATGGTCGTCCCAGTAACAGGTTGTATGATGTGTCAGCGTCGATGACATAGCATGTCACTTCTGACTTCAGGCTTCCGATTCTGCAGCGGAGCCGAATCTTTCCAAGCGGATGGCTGCTCCCGGCGTTAAAACCATATATTGTAGTGGTGGTTGCGGACAACCTGTACAATGGTATGCCGAGGAAATAGAGGAGCCTTTTGGGGATGATGCTGAGTGCAGACCCCGGATCGACTTGTACTCTTTCAATGCATGTTGAACCGATATATCCGGTATAGTACAGAGGTCGATCATGCTTGTTGTCTTTGAGAAGCATATCTTCCGCCGTAAAGGTAATAGCAGGCACTTTG